>JAJHUR010139713.1:615-20406 GCA_027495735.1 Lutjanus campechanus
GTAAAGTAACCGCCTCTCCGCCAAATATGGAAAGTACACTCCCACTAAAATCCAAGATGGCGCAGTTCAAATGCCCATGATTTGGTCACAAAACCGACTCCCCAAAACCAATGGGTGATGTCACAGGTGCTACGTCCATGTTTTATACAGTCTATGATCCGTACCCAAATGCACTCTGATCCACGCACAAATGCCAGTAGACTTTCTGAGAAATGTCCTGTAATTTGCACTCCACAACAGCAGGTGGCGCTGCTGATTCAATTTAAGGTCGCCAGGACGATTTTTAAAAACCTGTTTAAAAGTACGTCTTTGTCATCATGTGTAGTGTTGTATGGGGCTGTGATGTACTGGTCTATTTGGCCGCAACCTCGAGAAAACGCTGTTAATTAGCATGTTCGGGTTATTTTTCAAGATAAGGGAAACCAGTTGTTTTAGATGAACTAAAATAAAATGTTACCTGGATGTTGACGTCATTAATCAATACAGGTTTACTGCAAGGCAATGCAAGAACTCCAGTGGCTCATGGTATAGTGTGCTGCACTTGTGGTAATGAGTGTTTTTGCTCTGGTAAGATCGATCCCAGCCCAGCGCGATCTTGAAAATATATTTTCTTAAATTGGATTTATTAGAAAATAACAAGATTTGAGAATTAATTAATTACTTAAAAATTGCCATTTTGTGGCTTAAAATTTACTTTTTGTCTATAAATTCTCCCTGAGAGGTGTAAATGTCTCAGTGACTCATCTTCCTACTTTAAGGTGTGTCGTCCACTTTTCTGCAACAGCAGCTATTTAAAAGTTTGTAAAAGACCAACACCACACATTCAGCTTCTGTCATCTCCAGTGGGGGAATGTAACTAATTTTACTTTTCATATCGATAACAGCTGATAATGTTTACATACGTTTACTCAAGTCAAGTTTTAAATGCAGGACTTTTACTTGTTGTGGAGTATTTACACAGTGTGTTTTTAGTGTTTTTACTGAAGTAAATGATATGAATACTTCATCCAGCACAGCTCACCTGTCTGAAGATCAGCTGGTACCAGCGTGAGGCTGAGTTCCATCACGATGTTCTCCACAGAGAGTTTATCATCTTCCTCTCACTGTTGTTGCTTTATGATGTCGGCTGATCAGGTTATTTAACTCTCAGCTTCTCTTCTAATGTTCTCTTCTAAAAACATGTTGTTTATGGTGACTTCGCAGATTTTATTAGGACTCCATTCTAGCAGCTAATGCGCTAAACTCCTCCAGCTGTCAACACATCTCACTCTGCTGTGCTGATGTAGATTGAGCCTCTCGCTCGCTGCTGCCACCCAGAGGTTGACGATGTGTAAACCAGCACCGTTCAGATGAATGCTGGGGGCGCAGGTTAGGTGCGCCCCAAAAAGCTCCTATCTCTTGTATTGAGAGGATCGAACTGCGCATGTACAACTTATAGCGAGAGTAAATGGACGAAAAAAATTGCGCCCCAAGCCGGAAACACGTGACCTATCCGTAACTTTGGACATTGTAAAACATTTTTAACAGCACATTTAAGTGAAGATTATACATTTTACTCACTAACTACATGGAATTTATGTTGCTTATTTAAAAAAAATATACAGTATATATCTTAAAGTAATTAAGTCTTCTTCACTGAGGTTTTTGGATGTGGGGAGAGGTGGGGTGGCGCCCTAGCGCCCTCTATTGACCAGCCGCCACTGTGTGTTACTGATATTTATCAGAAAAGCTCAATGGTTTAATACTTTGTGAAAGCACCAATAGTCATCTGAACAATTTTGTCACAATATCAAGGTTTTTGGTCAAAAATATTCTGATTTTCACTCATTTGATCACCTTTGCTGCTTCCACCCCCTCGACTATGCAACATGTAGTTAGTCACAACGTGCATGATCAATAATTATCAATATCAAACGATATGAAACCTCGCTATCGTGATAGGTTTTTCAGCTCCATTGCCCAGGACTAAGTTGGGTACTGAATTCCAGGTACTGTTTTCAGCACCATATTGGTTTAAATGTGAATGGTACCCAACCCTACTAGGAACCTATGAGGTTGATTGTTATCAGATAAAGGAACCTTTTGTAAAAAACTCTCTTCTACAATCATTAGTCCTCTGTGGGTACTTTCAGTTTGGTTGGTCACAGAACACTGTCTGGGTGAGAAACCAGCAGTCACATCTCTGCTGCTGAACCAGTGTACAGCTGGTTAACTGTAGTAGTGCACATCATGTGTTTATGTAAAGCTCCTCAGCAGGTGAATAACTGACTGCAGTGTTGATCTGTGGCTGTCTTCACCTCCTCAGGCTATGGCAGTGGAATATTTGAGTGCTCTTGTAATCCTAAATGATTGGCCTCTGTGTCTGCCAATCAGGCCCCATGGTCCAGTCAATACTGTGCTCCAGGGACAGGTGGGGACAAGGACATTTCCCTCCTGACATGAAGGGCTGACCTTAAGTCCTCAGAGACGGGGCTAGCCTCCGAACTCTTGTACAAGACAAGACTGGAGATAAAATGATTTGTTTTTCTTAGCTTTCATCCTTTAGCACTCTCTCATTCTTTTATGTGGATTTTTATTTTGCCCCAGCCTGTCATTGTCCATGAAGGCTGATCTGGGATCACCCCTGATCCATTGCTCTCCTTCTCGCTCTTCCTGCTCCATCTCCATCCTCCACCTTACCTCACTCTCCTCCTCTTCTCTTTCTTCCACCCATCCATCCGCTCACCTCCAATCACCCCCAGTGCATCTGACAGCCGACCGAGAGACAGAGTGTGTGGAGGAAGGAGTGTGGGGGGTCGTCAGACTGCTGTAAAGGGCCTGAGAGTTGACAGCTATGGGAAAGGACAGCTGACCCCTCTTATATAGAGACAGAGAGGAGAGGTGGAGGGGGGATGGAGAGAAAAGCAGATAGAGGAGAGAGGAGTGTGTGAGATGGAATGGAGTAATATCAGTGCTATAAAAAGTCCATTCAATTTAACCATTTCAGGCTCCAGTTCAATCTTCTCTGTCTCTGTTTGTGTGTTTGTATCTGTGTTTGTGTGGTTATGACACCAGACTCACAACTGCTTAGAGGTTACATTTTATTGGTTAGCTTTGTTCTGTGTCAGTACTTTAATATCACACACCCTTGCATTATTGTGTAGTATTTTTTCATGTTTACACTATAAGTTGTTATTACTGCTGCATACTGTACATTAATATAACGGTGGGTTAAACCAATGAGAGCAAAGTAAAATGACACTTGTTCATGATGTTGTAGTGGGTGAACAAAGTAACAAAAACACCTGACATGAAGGGCTTTCACAGCAACACAAGTACAGCTCAATACAGCAGCTGGATGTTTGTGATCCATAGATCTCAGCTTACAAGGACCACATCAATATTTGGAAAATTTTCCAAAACAGTCTCCAACTTTGACAGTGCAGTGCAGGCCAGTGTGAGCTTCAATGCAAATCAAAATGAAAACACATTTATGTGCTGGAGAAGAATTCTAAGTATTCTGTAAAGCTTTTCACCTGTCTCGCTCTAATTTGTTGTTTTTTTTTTTGTTTGTTTTTTTTTTTGTTTTTTGTTTTTTTTTTTTTTCCATAGTCAGTCATGTGATCTATAAATTGCCCTCCACCCATCAATTTTCTGCCACTTATCCAGGGCCAGGTCTTGGTCCACAAATCCTCTCATCGGTAGGGATGCAACAGTGAGGAAATTTTAATTTTCATTCATAATGAACTTAATAATAGTGCTTGAGATGGATAATTCATCCAGAAACATTTTCTTTATCAAAGTTATGTTGTGGTGATACAGCTGTAAACAGGACTCATTGTATAATCCTCTCTGATAGTGCACTCTGGGATGCTGTGATGTCTGAAAACCAATAACTGCTAAGAATTGCTGAAACTATGAACTATGTTGTTGGGAAATCAGATATAGATTAAAAAATAAGTAACTCTGAACACTAAGGAGAATATGTCAATGTTTCTTGTTCTGCAATGAACCCTCGTGTCTCTGATGTCGGACAGTGAACACACCAACAGTCCCTCCCTGCAATAAATGAGGAGGATTTTAATGGATGACCAATTTCAAACAAGTTTAAATCTCGTCTACTTGACTTTCACAGTATAGTGATGGCTAGGATTTCTTTGGAGCATGACCACCATTGTTCCCTAACCTTAAATACATGTTTATCATTGTAACCATGGCAACAGTTCTCTTCTATCCTTAACAAAATAGTCATGTTAACCCAAACCACAATGTTTCCCTAACCTTAAAGGAATAGTTCACCCAGTAAAGAATATTCAGTAATTATTTACTCACCCACTGCTGATTGAAAGTCAGGTTTATTTTTTTTCCCAAGAATCTTCCAAACAATGGGAGTAAAGTCGGCCTTTAACGAGTACTAAAACTGTCACAAACATTTTGCAGCTTCATTTTGGGGACCTGTTGTATGTATGAGTTTTCAAAGCAGGAATTTTTCAGATATTTAGACAGGTCAAACTGGGGACACTGGTAATAGTATTGTGACAGGTAGAACATCTTCACAGCAGACACCAAAGAATCTAACTGCATCAGAAAGAAGTCGCACCTCTGTGACTGACCCTTGACTAGAATTGATGACAGCAGAGCTGTCCTGCAGACCATGCAGATACAGTCAGAGCTTTGGATTATTTTGTCCACCTCTTCTATACTCTGACAACATTAACCATCCGGTTACCTGGCTCCTGCTGCCGTTAGCTCAGCTGAAGGTCTGTGGTGTCACTCCACTAAATTGCTGTTGTGTGTAGGAGCTGCAGCCCCCTGTTGACCAATGAGGACACATTAGCTTGCTGCCCCTCAATCTGCCAGAGCTTCACCTAAGGGAGCCCAGGGGAAATGTCCCATACTGTATCTAAATGCTAATCAGCAATCATGCCATTAATGAACACAGAAAAATCTCACACACAACGCTCCCCTTCGTATGCTCTCGGCGAGGTGTCGGGACTAGGACCAACAGTTGAGGGCAAAAGGCTGTGCTAATAATTCACTGTCTCTGAATTTGGTAATTTCTGCTTTTTTTTTTATCGCAGGCCTTTGCTATTTGTTCCTAATTTTAAATATTATACCTGTTTAGTTAATGACCATATGTATGTGGGATTAAATAATTTTTGATAAAATAATCCAGGATTTAGCCTAGAAAATATCAGAAGATGGTAAAATGTTTATTCCAGTTTCCCGGAGGCTAAATTCCACTGTCTTATTTTATCGGTCCAACAATCCAAAACACAAATATATAGATTTTAATATTTTGTAAACCAGAAGAAACAGTCCTCAGACCTGACAAGCTGGAACTAATTTGTCAAAGTTAGGAATTATTTTGGATTGATAAATAGCTTAAATGATATGATAATGATTGGTTAACTGACTGATCAACTAGTTTCAGCATTGGTGTATTTTAATTTTGTTTATTTCACTGTGATTTCTAATTCCAATCAAAAACAGAAGCAACTCATACACAATCAATGACCAAAAAAGGAGCAAGAAGAAAAAATGCTTATAACCTGGCCCTCTCTTAATAATATAACATAAATACATAAAAAATTCAGCCATACTCCAGTACAGTGAATGACAATCATCTTAACATGAGTCAGCATGTTCAATTGAATAATATTTGAGCAACATTGTAAATCATTGCCAAGCGAATTCCAAAATGTCCATCTATATACTGAAATACACATCTGCTTTAATGTAGGACAGACTTTGATCTCAATATAAAACACTTATGTCGATTTTATACAATGTATTTTTATTACATGACTGACATATTTAAATGAACTAAATCTTTAAATTTCAACAAGTTACTTAATAAACAGTATTTGTAATGTATGTGTATGTGTCCTACACCTCTGTGCAGTTCCAAAATACAGAAGAATAAATGAACAATATGGAATACGAAGTGCAGCAAAATCTAAAGTGTCATTTGCTTTGTTTAAAAATGAAGTACTTCTTACACACTCTTCTCTTGATACATTTTGTATGAGATTTCCAAGTATGTCGCCCAAAATTTAGCCCCAGATACTGTCAGCGTTAACTCTGTGATACAGCATCCTTGTTAGATTACTGAAAACCTTAAATTAGGTTTTATTCCAATTCAGAGATCATTTTCATCAAATCACCTAAGTTTGACCATTTCACATACTAGACTGTGTGTAACATTAAAAATGTGGATCAGATGAGTTTTTTCCAATTCTTCCACATCAGCAGATGTAAATGTTTTGATGTCCAGATGAAGACTGACCCCAGAGTAGCAGTCAGTGACAGAGTGTTGAAAAGAAGCTTCATCTAAATCAAAGTGTCATTATTTGAGAAGTGAATGGAGTGTGGGAACTGACTGAGCAAAGGCAAAGACGAGGTGAAGGACATAGAGGAGGAAGAGGGAAAGTATTGTGTGTGTGTGTGTGTGTGTGTGTGTGTGTATTTGTGTTTGTGTGTGTGCGTGCGTGCGTGCGTGCGTGCGTGCGTGATCACACTCCCCATACGGCAGACAGTGGGATACTTCCTGTCCTGGATGACACATGAGGGACCTACTTTTATCTTGGAGTGTGTTGGTGTATTGGTTTTACATTTTCTACCATTTGAAGTGTGTGACTGTTCAAAGTGAAGCGGTCTATATAGCTGTGTGTTTTGTGTCTTGTTTTTCTCTCTGTATATAGATAGGTGTATGTATGTTTGTGTGTGTGTGTGTATATGTATAAATATTTTCACTGATGCTTCTACATGTGTATAGCTACAGCTATATTGACAGTTACACTTTAAACAGTCACATACGTATATATATATATATATATATATATATATGTATATATATATATATATATGTGTGTGTGTGTGTGTGTGTGTCTGTTGTGTATAAATGTGTATGTCTAAATGTGTATATTAGAGCGGCAACAATTAATTGATCATTAACTATTAAATTAATCACTAACTATTTTAGTAATTGTTTTAATTGTTTAATAATTTAATTTTTAAATTAAAAAGTGTCCAAATTCAGATTTCAGCTTCTTAAATATGAATATTTTCTGGTTTCTTTACTCCTTTGTGACCATAAACTGAATATCTTTGCGTTTTGGACAAAACAAGACATTTGAGGACGTCATCTTGGACTTTTGAAAAAGACTGAATTATCCGTTATCATCATAAATATCATTCATAAAATCAATATGTGCACTAATGTATTTTATTTGTGACACCATGTTCTCAGATCTGTTGTTAGTGATAAAATTGATGAAACTGAAAAGTGCATATGCAAATAATGATTTTATACAGTGAGGCTGTCACTGTGTGTGTGTGTGTGTGTGTGTGTTGGGTACAGGACATGTGGTACAGTGTGTGACTTGGCTCAGTACTGCCTGTGACCCAAACAGTTACTGTCAAAACAGTGTGTTTGTGTCGACTACTCACACATGCACATCAGAGATTCTAGAGTGCCAGTTTATTTGTGGAAAGTTTTGAAGCGCAAAATGAAGTGAGGTACAAAATGAGAAAATGCGAGTCCTGCTCATTTCATTCGTTTTTTGGGGGGGACAAATGCACGTGTTCTAAACATTGAGGGGGACCGATCTCTTCTATCTCTTTTGACATCCATGCCTTTGCTGACGTTGTTGAACTGAAGTTAGGTTTGTCTGTGGAAACACTTCAAACATGTCATTTATGACAGCATCACTCAGATGTGTTGAGACAAGACAAAACTAGACTGGAGGGCGAGTTCTTCTCCTCACAGCGTTCAGACAGCCTCTCACTGCAGATTCTGACCAAAGCAATACCTAATGCTACAGGAGGGTTTATCTCTGTGGAGATGTGACCAGACTCAGAGATTTGACCAGATGCTTAAATCCTGTCTTCTTTAGACTGTTACAGTGTGCCTCCATGTGTGTGTTTTAGTCTGTCTGCTGTGCCTGCCTGGTATAGAACGAGTGCAGGCTGCAGATGTTCACAAATTCTCAACAGGTCAAAGTCGATAGAGCATTACTGACATTTATTTATTTTTTTCTTATGGGCACTACATCAGTATTTAATATGGCTGAACAATGAATCAAATTTTTTATCGAAATTATAATCTGGTCTAAGTTATAATTTTCAATTTACAGAATGTGCAATATTTGTTAAAGGCGCTATGTGTGTCAAAATACCATTTTAAATGAAATATTGTGGTCTGTTTAAAACGATTATGCTGTGTTCTTTTGTTTAGGGATCTGTACTAATGTGTTTTTCAATGAAAATGAGAATAATGATGAAAAAAATGTTCCTTTCCTCTAATATACCAAGTCATATCACAATTGAAATATCAGTCAAAATAATTGCAATTAGATATTTCTTAAAAATCGTTCAGCCCTAGTATTTTAAATGCCTTAACTGTTACAGTTAAAATTATGGAAAATGTCACTATATGTTTACACTTTTCAAAATAAATGACAGTGGTATTATATTTATAAAAACATTCTCTGCTTAAAAAAAACCAAACCATGGATTTTGTGTACTGTTAAAACTGTTGTATATGTGTCTGCATGAGCAAAATAGGTCTTTTCCCTTCTTGTTTAATCCTCTGTGTGTGTGCAGAAAAATACTGTGTTGTGTTTGTGTGCTGTGTAAGATTGATATTATAGCAGCAAGTAGGATGATTTTGCTATCAGCTTTGGGTTTCTGATTTTTCTCATCTACAGCACTGTGGGATGACAGCTGACTAAGAAATACTCTTACACACCCGAGTGTGTGTGTGTGTGTGTGTGTGTGGAGAGAGAGAGAGAGAGAGAGAGTGTCATTATGTGTGTAAAGTTGTCTCACAGTATGTATTAGCAGTGATGTGCATGTCTCTTGTGTATGTGTGTATTCAGTTAGTAGATGCTGGTACTCTTGCGTTTGTGTTTGTATGTGTGTCGTGCAGGCCTGCGTGTGTTTTCTCTGGCCCTGACGATAAATGAAATAATCAAATGTTTATGGTGCGTAAAATGGCAATTGGCAGCAGTGGTGACCCTGTGTGTGTGGGGGTGCTGCGTGAGCCCGTGAGTGTGTGTGTGTGTGCCACACTGTCAGATGCAAGGTTGTTATTAACAACTCTCTACACAGAGAAATGGAGCAGAGGCAATACAGGGTCTGTCAGCCAGCAGAGACAGGGCGAGAGACAAAGCAGTAAGAGTGAGAAATATGCATACACACACACACACACTTGTGCAAACACACAACAAAAGTAAAAGATTATTTAAGCAATCTCTAGGTTCAGTTGAAGGTCAGAGGCAATGCGTGACAGGTTGCTTAGCTACGCCCGAAATGAAAAAGGTTAAAATTAGACAGGGATTTAGAATACTCTCTGACTTCCACCAGAAACGTCTAATAACTGCAGTCTAACCTTTTCCAGAGACTATTACATTTAATCATTTCTCGTTGAATCTGCTGGAGACGTCACAAAACCACATTAGCTTTGACAGGCATTTGAGTAAACAGAGAGCACACTTAAACAGGGCGGCATTCCAGTTCAATCAAATAAGTGACAGCCAAATTACCCACTCTGTGCCACTACACCCTCTCCACGGTTATTTTTTTTTAATCAATCGCAGGCAGATTTGGATAGAAGTGTGAAAGAGCCCTTATGGGAGAGAGCTGCAGCTTTATGGCAACCACTATCAACGTCAGATGGAGCAGAAATCACACACATATCTGGAGTCAGCAAAGAATCCGAGTAATCTAAGTAATCTGTTTTTAAAAAGTCTTGTTTTTGCTGTTGAGAAACTTTTTATATGCTTTGGCAACAATTTCTGCTGTAATTTACTGAAAAGAATTGTTACCACTCATTGTTTCTCACCAAAGTTATCAGTTTAACATGATGTATTTAACATTTTGATTCACAAAGCGGTGGTAGGCAGTAGGGATGCACGCGATTAATCGACTATACATCCCCTCCCTCGCTAGTCGGCACCAGAAATACTAGTCGTTTAAACTATTTATCAATATTTCATTCATGCACAATGCCAGTTATCTGTTGATTTTATGCAGCCGTCTGCCACTAGTCGGGGCTGTGGCACTGTCAGACGGCAGCCTCTCTCGCCCAGCGTGTATGCCCCCGTCGCCTAGGCAACCCCGGATGTTTATATCAGCAAAGTCAGACAGAGGACAGCTTGTAAAACCAGCACGGTTTGGCAGTGTTTTAATCTAGACAATGGAAATAAAGTTGAGTGTAGACAGTAACATAATAAACTGATATATAATCACCCGACTGGAGAAACAAGTGCCCACATTAAGCACAGACACAGACATAAACCTGCAAGCGGAGCTGCTACTGCTGCTGCTAGCACTACTAGCTTTAGCCACACTGTGTAGCAGACTGGCAGCTAACGTCAGCACCGGGTCGTTTACCTGCAGACTCCGTGATCCTCTTGAAACAGTGAAGCATTTAGTGGGTTGCTGTAATGTTTTGTAAGTTCATGTGTACGGTTTGTATTGCATATTTAACATGCATAGTGCACATTTCAGCGGCATTTGACTGTGATTACCAGCTTCAAATGGCTCTTAATATGCACAGTATTTTTTTCGGACAGTGTTTAACATTATAAATTAATAAATTCTGCTCAATTTAACTGCTTTCTAACTGTTTTCTTAGTGTTAGACTAGTCAACTAGTCTAAATTAAATTTTGCGTTTAATTGACAGGGAAATTAGTCGCCAGGAACATCCCTAATTGGCAGTTTAGTTTTTGGCTTATTGGGAAAAAATCCAAAATAACCTTTCAGCATTTTGTAATTCAAGTTGTCTGAGAGGCAAAAATGACTTCTGCACCTCCACGTGGCTCTGTTTTCAGGCTTTAGAAAACGTAGGGGCTTGGAGGCCAGTCCAGCCTACTGAAAGGTTCCGTGTGGCTGACAAGGCCATCATGATCACTTGGAAATATTGAATTTAAAATCCAACAAAGACAAATTAAAATTCAACAAAGGCTCTTAAAACTGTGTGTATTAAAACTGCCAAAGCGCGCTGGTTTTACAAGCTGTCTGAGTTTGCTGGTAACAACATCTGGGTTTGGGTGAGCCATCGGATCATTCGTGCTGGGCGAGACGGGCTGCTGTCTGATGGTGCCACAGCTCCTACTAGTGGCTTAGAGACATCAGTTAACTGGCATTGTGCATGAACAAAATGTTGATAAATAGTTTGACCGGCAAGTATTTCCGGTGCTAACGCGTGAGGGTGGCAGTGTTTAGCCATATAGTCAAATAATTGCACACATCCCTAGTTACAGTGTTATCAGGCCTTTATTCTAAAAGGGGGTCAGTGCTGTGTTAATTAGTCATGACAATGATCTCTATCTTTAATATTAAACTGTATATTATTCACTCGGTGCTGTACATCCATGTTGTTTACACTGTTCTTCCTCTACTGTTGCTGCTACCATTGTTGCAACCTGTGTCTGATATGCATGGCATACAGTAAAACTTCAAGTTTTGGACCATACCAACAAAAATCATTTACCCGACAGTTCCGTCACATGGCAATTTAGAGAGGGTGACCAACAGTAGAAGTGCACTACTGTGTTAGCCAGCTGTGAGCTCCAGAGACATCTATGTGCCGTTGTGCCCTACATAGAACATGTCTGACTATTCCATTATTGGAGATTGGACCATTATTAGAACCTTATCACATTTGTGTCTAGCCCATGGCAGCCTGATCAGTTTGTCATGTGTCCCCCCATGAACAATTGCCCACCCCATAATTGCCCATGATGGTAGATCATTTCAGAGAGAGGGCATTCCTGTTGTCTGTTCTACAAATGCAGATGCACTTGTATGTCCCTTCATATGATGAAAGCCTAATTTAGTGGTGGAAGATCCTGCGACTTGTGATAAATTTACAGTAACTCCTTTGCCTACAATCAGGGTTTGTTTGTTTTTACATGTGGGTCAAAAATCTACTTGCCTGAAGTAAATTTTTACTTACTCCAGTGCATTTTTTTGTTTATTAGTAGTTATCAAATAACAGCAAAGATAAAGTGAACTGTCATGTTTAATCCAGAGCTGCAGCATCTTTAAAATGTCCATCCAAAATTCTCAAAGCTTTTATGCAAGGAAAATTACTTAAACTATTAATCGTTTATCAAAATAGTTTAATTTTTTTAACCACTTGCCCAGTTGCACAAGGGAGTTGCCTGACATGGCATTTTACTTGCCCTGGCCAAGCAGGCAATTCTTATTGTTGAGCCCTGTAAAATAGCGTGTAGTACAAAACAGTGTCTGAACACGTCCTGGCTCCACACAGAGCTTTGGACTCTTTATGTTCAGAGTGTGGCATGATGACAAATGGTGGGCTGTTATGTTTCTCAATTACATTAACAGCATTAAATAATTAGCTGAACCACGAGATACAGTTTCAGGACTTTTACTGTTCAAGTGCAGATTCAGTTAACAGGTATCAATACGCTGACACATCACTCAACCAAACAGGTACACTGACAACTGTGCTAGCCAACAAAAAGTAGTGCCTTCCCAAAGCGTACAAATACTGTTATTTCCTCAAATACATAACAATTCCTCCCTTTCAGCTTTGATGTACTCTGACCCAACAGCAACAATTATAAGGGGATACATTTTTTTTGCTATGACTTAAATCAAAATAAGGCACCATTACCATTATGATAGGTGGTATAAAAACATTAACCATTTTCTAAACCAACACTTTTCCTCTTAAGTAAACATCAGTTCACTTGTCTCTGCTGGAGTTGCCTATAAATCAAGCCTCTGAGGCGGTCTGCGGTTTCTTTCTGGGTAGCGGCGTGCAGAGGATTCAGGGTCAGTTACACTGATGAGTAGAGTCCACAGTTTCTGGAACCTGAGTGTCACTGGTGACAGGAGCACAATCTGGTGTCATGAGGGTCTCCTCTGAGTCCTGAGGAGTGTCGGGACCCTCTGGTTGTGCAGTGACATCTCCAGCTAAGGCATCCAGAAGTTGGTCGACATGTTGGGCCCTACAGTAACGGTGTATGTCAGGGGTCCGGTCTGTGATAGTATCTCACCAGACTGCCATTTCTTGGTAGGAGTGCGATAGTCTCTGGCAAGGACTCTCTGCCCAATGTCAAAGGTTCTCAACTTCCTCTGTAGCTAACTGGGAGAACACTGTTTCTCCTGAACATGTTTGCGAATGTCTGGTTTTAGTAAATCCAAGCGTGACCTCAGACTCCTTTCCATAAACAGCATCGCCGGTGTCTGTCCTGTTGTGGCATGTACAGTGTTTCTGTATGCCAGAAGGAAATTAGCTACCTTCTGTTGTAACGACGCTCCCTCCATCCTGCTTGCTTTCATGGACTGTTTTTCATTGACTGTGAATTGACTGCCATTATCACTCACCAGTTGCAGAGGTAAGCCTGTGCGAGCAAAAAGCGTCTGCAGGAGGTTCACTGTCTTGGTAGCAGTTGCTTTCTTTACAATGAAGACTTCAGGCCACTTTGAATGGGCCTCGACCACAATGAGAAACGTGATCCAAAAATGGGCCTGCATAATCGACATGGATGCGTTGCCAGGGAGTGACTGGCCACTCCCATGTGTGGACAGGTGCTAGCTGTGGTTGGCGCTGGGTCTGCTGACAAGCTGTGCATGACCTGGCAAGGTTTTCAATTTGGCTGTCCATGCCAGGCCACCACACATAACTTCTGGCAAGGCTTTTCATTTTAACTACACCAAGGTGCCCTTCATGTAATGACATAAGCACCCTTGGGCGTAGTTTTGGGGGTACAACAACGCGTGACCCCCACATGATGCACCCTTGGCACACAGAAAGCTGATCTCGTCGAGTAGAGTACTCTGGGAACTGGGCGTCTCCATGTAATGGCCATCCGTGCACTGTCAAGTCATAGACTTTGGCCAGGACAGGGTCATTTCTTGTCTCTTTTTCGACCTGTGCACTGGCGACAGGAAGAGGTTCCATCTGCGACATATGTAGCACTACAGCTGGGTCAATGGCTTTTTCGGATTTTGCTTGTGGAAGGCGAGATAATCCATCTGCATTTCCATGGAGCTTAGTACCTTTATATTCAATTGTGTATGTGTGTGCTCCTAGAAATAGAGCCCACTGCTGTAGGTGTGCAGCTGCCATGGCCAGAACACCTTTCTGGGGACTGAAGATGGATACTAGGGGCTGATGATCAGTTATCAGTATAAAGTGTCTTCCTGTGTACAGTCCCTGTTCCAGCTCCACTTGGTGTTCTGCTGCAGCAGTGCGTTCAGTGGGTGTAACACAGTTGAAAGGTTTGGCAGAAACTTATGGTAGTAGTTGACAAGACCCAGAAATGAGTGTAGCTGGCTCACATTTTCTGGCTCTGGAACATTCAGGACAGCGTCAATCTTGTCCTGAGTTTTGTGAAGACCATGTTTGTCGATTTTGTGTCCACAGTACTCAATTGAGTCTTTAAAGAACTCACATTTGCTCCTTTTGGCTCGCAGTCCATATTCCTTTAGCCATGTCAGAACAGCATCAAAGTTTGCCAAATGAGTGGCATCATCCGGGCCTGTCACAATGATGTCATCAAGGTAGCACTGGGTGCCCGGTATCCCTTGCAACACTTGGTCCATGGCACGTTGCCAAATCGCTGGAGCACTGGTGATGCCAAACACTAGCCAGCTATACTGATATAGACCCTTGTGAGTGTTTATGGTCAGATATTTGCATGATGACTCCTCCACTTCCATCTGTAGATAGGCCTGTGCAAGGTCAATCTTGGAGAAACGCTCACCATGTGTCAAAGATGCAAAAATGTCATCTATCCGTGGGAGTGGATACTGATCTGCATGTATTACAGGGTTTACTGTCACCTTAAAATCACCGCAGATACGCACTTTGTCAGTTGTCTTTTTGCTGACAGGCACAATGGGCGTGGCCCACTCAGACCAGTCCACCTTGGATAAAATCCCTTGGTCCACCAGGTGCTGGAGCTCTGCTTCCACTTTTGGCCGCAAGGCATATGGGACGGGACGTGCCTTATGAAACCTTGGCTTCGCATTGTCCTCAAGCTCAATCCGTGCCTTTATGTGTTTTAGGGTACCTGTGCCCTCTCTGAACACTTCTGCATGTTTGTCCAGTATCTGTGTCGTTTTTCATCTGCACACTGGCTTTTCTCTTTGTTGGCAATTCGCATGGCCTTTATTTCTCGCCAATTGAGACGGATGTGCTTCAGCCACTGTCGTCCAAACAATGGTACGCCTCTGTACTTAAGCACATACAGCTCAAGGTTGCACCTTTGGTTCTCATATTTCACCTTTACTTTTAGTTTTCCCAGTGGATTGATTCTCTGACCTGTGTCTGTTTTCAGTCTCACTGTTGTACGTTTGAGTTTCAGTTCAGGGAAATGTTTCTTGAAGTCTTTTAAGGATATGATGGACAATGCTGATCCAGTGTCCAGTTCCATTTTTAGTGGTTCTCCATTAATTTTGGGTGTCAACCATATGACGTCACTGTCATCATCTTCTGTGGAGTATAACTCAGTATATTTCATTTTCTATATGTGTCCTCCTTTATTACACAGTCTGCAGTCTTTATCTTTAAACCAGCAATCTGCAGGATCATGTGACTTTTTCCCGCATCTGAAGCAAGGCTGTATGTTCTCATTGCGTTGTTTTGTGTGTATTTTGTGCACTGAACATGTTGCTGTGTGTTTACCCTGCAACTCGCCAGCATCTTTTGCTGCAGTTTCCACTGACACCGCGATCTCCAATGCACGAGCAAGTGTCAGTCTCTCTTCTGAGGAGGCGTTTCTGGATGCCCTCGTTGTGCAGCCCACAAACGAGCCTGTCCCTCAGTGCGTCGGACAGCCCCTCCCCGAACTGACAGTGCTCCGCCAGCCTGCGCAGCTCTGCCATGTACTCCGATACAGACTCAGTCTTTGATTGATTTCTCTTGTGAAACCTGAAGCGCTCCGCTATTATCAGTGGTGTTGGATTTAAATGCTTCTTTAGGGTTTCTGTGATCTCATCAAAAGTCTTATCGGCAGGTTTGGTGGGTGCAATGAGGCTGCGGAGCAAGTTGTATGTTTTGGCACCCATAACGCTGAGCAGCACAGCAACTTTTCTCTCATCACTTATTTCGTTGGCCAGGCAATACTGTTCAACTATTTCCACATATGTTGTCCAGTCTTCCACTGTGCTATCGAAACTGTCCATATGTCTGACACTTCCAGACATTTTCTCTTAGTTTCTTTTCCACAGCGTAATATTACTTCTGTTACCTCGGTCTTTGTTTAACACACGCCCCCTCCTCCTGGTAGCTTGTCCGTCAGCGCAGCATCCATGCGGGGAGAGCAGACGAACTTCCACAGAAAACCATTAAAGTCCATTTCATCCCTCTTTAGCCTGTCTTTTGCACGTTAGGGATTTCTACAGCCTCGTCGCCAATTCTGTTATGTTTCTCACTTACATTAACAGCATTAAATAATTAGCTGAACTACGAGATACAGTTTCAGGACTTTTATTGTTCATGTGCAGATTCAGTTAACAGGTATCAATACGCTGATACATCACTCAACCAAACAGGTACACTGACAGCTGTGCTAGCCAACAAAAAGTAGTGCCTTCCCAAAGTGTACAAATACTGTGTTATTTCCTCAAATACATAACATGGGCAGTAGAGTATCTGTGAGTGTGTGGTGTACTAGCCTCTTATGGCATCACAGCTGCCTCTGAAGCCCGGGGCTCTCTGTCTCGCGGCCATGAAGCACTACAGGGGCGTTTGAGAAGACTAGTTGCAGCAAAAGGGACTGGGGTCTTGGCGGGGCTCACACCGTGGAGTGCAGGCCCTACACGCCATGAGGTGACTCCCTCTGCTGTGGTAGGGCCTGTGGGTTTGGTGGGAGGGGCTTAGCAGAGTGATACAGGCAGCAGAGAGTGAGAGAGAGGCAGATGGTTTTGCATCGTGCATGTTCAGTTGTCACCTAATAACTGGGATGTTTGTGAGGACAGGAGGAGTCTTGTGTGTTGTTTTTCTGAAAATTAGAGCATCTGAGTGTGTACTGTCTTTGTCCCTCTGCATTGACCTCCAGATGGTATTCACTGATTGGGCATTATTGCTGATATGTACAAAATGATATCATAACAATTATCAAATCTTACCTCAATAGGTTACGTACAGGAGTTTTATGATGTGACATCTAGTCCATATGGCCACAATATCAGATCTAGGCTCAGCTCTGCAACCAATCTTCTCACATAATGACTCAATGAGTAGTGATTCAAAAATAATTTCTGTTGCAGTTTTACATAAACTCACTGCTGCGCTGACAGTGTCAGTCATGATATTTTAATCAAGAGATTCAGATCCAGCAGGTCTTCATCTTCACTGGTTTTCCTTCCTCAGTGACAGGACATTCTGTTTCCTTCTGTGGTTTCAAATCTGCTGAAATTATTTTGATATTCTCTGCCGATGCACAAGGGTCAGTTCTTGGATTTTTTATTTTATTTTTTATTTAGTTTGTACATGCTCCCACTTGGCAATATTCTAAAGAACATAGTATATCCTTATTCATATGCAGATGATACACTGCTGTACAAAACTGTCTTCTGGTGATTTTAGTTCTATAAGCAAGCTGCTGTGTCTAAGTACTGGATGCCAAGATTTGTTTACAGCTCAATAGACAAGACTGAACTTGAGAGTTCTTTTGGACTCTGATCTTAACTTTGAAAGTTATGTCAGTAACTGAACCAGGACAGCTTTTTATCAATTGAAAAACATCTCAAAACACAGAAATTCATAGCTCAAGGTGACTCTGAGAAGATGGTTTATGCATTCATCTTAAGCAGAGTACGTTGCTGTATTGCTCTCTTTGCTGGCCTGCCTAAACAAACAATAGGGAGGCTTCAGCTCATTCAGAACACAGCAGCCAGAGTCATCACACATACACGCAAAAAACCCACATTAGTCCAGTAATTAAATCACTTGACTCCCAGTGCAATACAGAATCCACTTCAACATTCTGCTTGTAGTCTTCAGGCTATTATTAGTCATTATGTGTGTGTGTGTGTGCGTCAGTTGTTTTTATCTATACTATCATTGCGTCTTTGTCAATCCAGGCAATTTATTTTACCTATGTACAACATACACTACATGCCTTGCATTTGCTGACTAAAAATTGTGATTCTCAAGAAATCTTGTCACATAGCCACCAACTGTTTGTAGACATGACACTGTGCTGTATCCTCCTTCATGTTGTCCTCTTATTTTATGATCTGTTACATCACTTTTCATTATATTAAACATGGTGAACATACAGCATATCTCTCAGGATGGGCAACTTGATTTAGTGTGTTTAGGCCTAAAAGCGTCAGTGAAAATCAACCTGTTCTCACTCCCAATGAGTCAGTTATGGCGTTGTCAGTGCCTCTATGCTTCAAACTATGTTCTAGGTACTAATCTAATGTTATTTTCTTGTTTTAAAGTGCCATTGATGTCAAGTGATGCAATTATAAAGAGCAAGAAGTCAATCTGTGGAGGAGCAGGAGTGGATGGATGGGTCACAGAACTTTCACCCTTGATAGTGGGGTCTGTCCGGTGTGAAACAAGCCAACATTGACTTTTGTACATAAAATATATAACACTACGTTATGTATGTCTGTATGAAATGCTGTGCACGTGACCTTACATAAGCAACATGGTCATTTTAACACAAACCATGATCTTTTCTTAAAAATACTTAACTCTTTCCCTGCCAGTGTTTTTTTTTATGTTGCCAGCCAGCACCAGTATTTTTGTCAAAATTTTCAACACCCACAGAATATTTAGTTGCACTTGAATGTTGGTTGGTTGCATCAAAAAATCCACTTTTCAGACAAACAAACAAAGTGTTTTTGTGAACTTCATATTTTTATTTTTTGTTTTTTATCACTTAATATTATGTGTGTGACATCACTATCGTTAACTGTGTGTGTCCCCCAACCCCTGCTGGAAACACTGTCTGAGAGGCCTAGAGGCGTGAGTGGCTCTACCCTGGCTGCGGCATGAGTACCAGGAGCTGCGCTGTGAGCGGTCTTGCTGTGTCCTGGCTGATTTGGAGGTCTGGCGGCTGCAGCGCAAGCAGCCCCACTCTGTGCCTAGGTCATGGTGCTCCCTGCCCCACGGATCTGCCGCTGAGTACCGATGTTTTTATGCTAGACAACACCATCTTATTCTTCTGTTGCTCAATTCAGGCTGTTCTCTTCTTCTTTAAGTGACATTTTTTTGTCAGAAGATCCGTCACAGTGTCCCCTACTGCCTGGCAATGAAAAAAGCCATTGACAAGATATCTTGTCATGGTCAGGGAAGCACTGTGTCTTAAATGACAAGATATCTCATCAGTGATGGAGGAAGAGTTAAAGCTATAGTTGGTAATGTTGAGAGAGCTGTTGGAGAGCTAGCAAGATTTGAAAGTGGCACGTCCTCTAAGCTCCACCACCTCCTCCTCCTCCCGTCAGTGCTCCGTCCAAAACCACGCCCCACGTCGAGTAAAAACGCTCAATGCTCCATGCAAGAAGCACAGATCCTATAAGTAAATGGTAAATGGACTGTATTTATATAGCGCTTTTCTAGTCATAGACTACTCAAAGCGCTTTTACAACTACGAGTCACATTCACCCCATTCACACACACTTTCACACACTAATGACACAGGTGGCTTCTTCTAGAAAGACCCAATCTGTGCATCAGAAATCATTCATACACATTCATACACCGGTGGCGCAGCACCGGGAGCAGTTCGGGGTTCAGTGTCTTGCCCAAGGACACTTCGACATGTAGACTAGGGAATCGAACCACCAACCCTCCGATTGGGGGA
>JAJHUR010139714.1:811-13966 GCA_027495735.1 Lutjanus campechanus
AAAAAAAAAAAAAAAAAAAAAAAAAAAAAAAAAAAAATAAGACTAGGCAAGAAATTCTACAAATTTAAGATTTATATCTGCAGGGCACCACATTTATAAAGTATTTAAAAATGTGTGTATTTAATTCTGCCAAAATGCACTTATTTTGTGCTTTAAAATGTGCTTTGTTTTCCTGAGAGGAAATAAAAACAAATGGCCTTACTGGCCTACTTATTTAACACTCATACAGGATTCAACATGAATATGTTTGCAAGAACAAGTTTAAAGATAATATAAGGTAATGCAGAAATACAATGTTTATTTATTCACAAATTAAATCTACCCAGGAGTTACTGCTGAAGCTTATTGTGAACTGGGTCACAATGGTTTATCATTTTTAAAAAGTGGGTCCAAGAATAAAAACTTTTGACACTGATTTATTGTATTAATGTTTGTAGGTGTTCATGTTAATTAGTTGCACACGAAGCCTGTATGGTTTGTATATATTGCATTACCAACCTCTGGTCCCCCAAGTCCATCAGTGCTTTGGGTCTCAAGGGTAAAGCCAGCAATGTCCTCCACTGGCATCGGATCCTGGCTTGCTTATGGTCCTCCTCCCACGGCCAGTGTATGCTGTTGGCTAGCAGCAACCTTCTGCTTACCTGGTCTTCTGACATCATTATAGCGCTAGCACTTTGTTGCCTCCTTGTAACTTCACTGTCATAGTGTCAAGGCTTGCGTACCTGCTTCTTGAAGATGATGAGAGCTGACTTTCTGATTGGTTGTTCAGCCTAATACACACCCATGAATTAATCAAGAGACTTGGGCACAGCTTATAGGTGTATCCCACTGTGTACTGCTGGAGCAAGGGTCAGGATACCCCTGCACTTCTGGTGCAAGCAGGCAGAGCAGGATTTGGACACACCTTAAATAAATTAAATCCACTGCACTTTGTGCTTTAGATCAGCATAAGATAGAGCCTTCTGTGTTCAGCTGTCAGAGCTGGAGAGGATCAGGTTGAAAGTGATTTGTCCAGGCATGTGTGCATCCTCCCATGCAGTCTGGAGAAGAGTTCCAAGTTTTTCAAGTTGATCCTCCTGCTAATGACTTTTAAGCAAAGGTTTTCAACCTGACAGAGAAATAAAAAACAAATATTTAAAGGTATGACGCATCAGATTTGCTAATGATAAAAACTGATTGGCTTGTATATAGTTAAAACAGACTGATTTATCACAGTGTAAGATCAGTTAAGTCTGTAGATGATCTTAGGTTTTGGGACTATTAGCCCAGTGGTTCCTGACAAGATTGTCATGATCACGTTGTTTTTGGTGTTGGGTTTTGTGTTTGGGCTGTGTTGTATTTTCTTTTCCCCCCTCCCCCTCCCCTTTTCTCTCCCTGGCAGTGTGTGTGCAGTGGCGGCTGTGACTGGCTGGCTCCACGTTATGAGGCACACCTGGTGCTCATCCAGCAATCACTACTGCAATATAAGCCTGGTCAAGACACCACTCCTGTGCCAGATTATCCCGTCTAAGTCGGTAACGTAGTGGTTCAAGGCCAATAAGGCCATATGTTGTGTTTTTTTGTCACTCTGACACACTTCTGTTTTTGTGTGCCTCCCAGCCGTGAGTGCACCTTCCAATGCTCCAGCGTCTCCTCGTGCACAGTTCATCCTGCTTTGCCAGCCAAGCCAGCCAGTCCTCCGCCGCCACCGCTTTCTCTGTTTTTGTTCATTTTTTGAACCAGTGGTGTTTAAATAAACACTTAAAACTGTTCCTGTTTCTGTCTCTGCATTCTGGGGTCCAAACACAAAACCGAGAACTCAACAAAGATATTGAAAGTAGGATTGAGGTAATTGAAAAAAAAAAAAAACACAGCAAAATCTGTCATGTTTGGAGCAAAGATGCAGATGACTTTACAGATTAAAATGATGAAAGAACTTTGAATCTAGGCCAAGCTGTTTGAGATAATTGCAAAAACAAACTTGAGTGCGATTATATATGCATAGTGGGTGGAATTTGCAACACACCTGCCGATTTAGTTCTTCTAAGTCCTCGGCTTTTGCTGCACAAACACTTTTAGCAGAGAAATTATTTTTAAATGGTCAGTAAGTAACCTTCAACTTAATGATCTCAAGAAGCACTTGAAAACATTGAAACCACCCACCACCTGCATAAATTGCCATTTGTTTTGTCCTTCTGGTTGGAAGTGGACAGATTACAATCTTTTATATAATTTATTTATTTATTTATTTATTTATTTTTTGAATAATGCCTAAACCTATCTAAACCTTAACATTTGCCAGACAGGGATGTGATGTAAGGCTGCTTTGATCCTTGTTGTTTCTCCCACCTCTCCAACAGGCTCTGCACACCTGAAGGTCATTCTCTCATCAAACCTGTCACCTGCTGCTTACCTGACCAGCTGCACCTTGTTAGCCTGTTAGTCTCTGCAGGACGTGTTTTCTCGTTGTCCTTTGTCAGGATAATAATGTTTGTGTTCATCTGCTTGTCTATGGACTTTTGTTTTCTGTTTGCAAGTACACTTTTTTTCCCGTCCATATGTTTTCAATAAATTTTCAGCCTAAGCCCTGAGCCCTTCTTTCTTACCAGTTTTTTTTTCTCTGTAAAATAAGCAATAGAAACATGATGAGAAGGGAAGGAGAGGTAAAAAAAATAATAATGTATGGAAAAAAGGTCAAAGACATACATATTGAAAAAGATGGGTGGAAAGACGATGTAAAGGCAGAATAGAGTGTGAAACAACAATAAGATGTAGACAAATCGGACAACTTTTCCAAAGTCCTAAGTTACTTCTTGTCAAAATTGTATTGGAATTTTCATTCCTTCCCCAATGGGCAGCGCACAAAAAACACACAAACCAGATCTGTTCCATCATTGAGTGGGCAAATGCATCCACTGTCTCTCTCTTGTCTATTGTCCCCTTTGTCTCTTTGTTTATCATTCTATTCACTTGCAAAACTGCAAAATTTCTGAATTATTAGACAATAAAATTATTCATCATGTTCTCTTTTCACTTTTCTCTACTTTTAAGTCCATCTGACAGGCAGTGATGGAAGATGAATTGGCTGAGAAATCTTGTAGGCAGATTTTATTTGCACCCAGGTGTCAGTAGCCAACAATCCTATTTGCACTCAGGATGTAAACAGCAAACCAGTGACTCCAGCTATTTACACCCTGTGGCTATGATCTTTTCCTATACCTTACCAAGTAGTTTTGCTGCTGAAACCTAACCAAACTGTGACTGAAAAGTGAAATGCTAATTTAATAACTGAAAATAGTGAGTCAAGTCTAAAAATTACAAGTCCCCACAAACTTGTAGTTTCACACAAGAGTCAAACCTAAGGCTGGGTAAAATAATGATACCAATACCATTACACTTAAAAGTGATCCCAATATATAGTATAGGGCACTTCATTTAATACTCATCACATGGATGCAAGCATTCTTGAAATAATCTTTTGGTATATTATGCAATTATTTTTATCAGACGCCACAGGTGGGCAATATAGCAACAGTGTTTTGGTGGCATCTCGACACACGACTTCGCCACACCACCTACTGTAGGGGTTGTAGCTGCTGTGGTAATGGGCTAATCACACATTGCATTAAATCAAAGAAGGTTGCAATAAGTAAGACCATACATTCATTTTTTTCTTCCTTAAAGGATCAGTTGGAGGCATCATTTGACTGGAGAGGTTTAGATGCTACATGGAACTGGGTTCAATCAATACCTTTTTAAGTATTGATTGCTGATACCCAGCCCAAGTCACCCCAGTTTCCCAGGTTAGGTCTTGAACCAGAGTCTCTCAGGTGAAAGTTTAACTCCATACATCCACCACAGCCTCCTCTCCACTGGAACTTTGTCACTCTTTCGAGCTGAATTGGAGGGCTGGATGTAAATGGGCAAGTAGCTACCCTGTGTGTCTTCTTACCCAGATGCAAGTAGAGAAAATGGGATATTTTTATGTTTTTCATCCAAACCAAATTCCTATCAACTATGGCGAAATGGTAAAGGAAAAAAATCTAAATATTCTCTAGAAACATAACAAATAGAGATTCAGGACAAGGACTAATTGAATGGACTGAATATATACTGTAAATGATGTGAATCAAGCCTTCCTTCTCACCAAATCTCAAACCAATGAATCATCTCTGAGAGATTTTGGAGCAACATGGTTGACAGCAATCTCCACCACCATTGTCACCAAATCAGTTGTTTCTCTTTCTCAACAATAACTTTAAAGATGGGAGGTTCCACGGTGACCAAACTGAACTGTCAAATTAGGTGAAATATTTATTGCCATGGCAACAATGACAAGTCCTGGGACACATTCGTAATTTTGGCAAAACACTTTCTTGACTAAGCCAGTGTTACCATGGATTTCAGAGAGACACAACGACAGACAGACAGAAAGTGGGACAGCTGGCTGGATTGGTATTTGGGGAGACGCCTGTGTTCAGTCAAACTCAAATGTGTCGGAAACAAGTAGGAGATATTCACAGGGGGGAAAAAGTTGGACGTGATCTCTCTGCATGCAAGCCTTTTTGACATCGCTGTCATTTCATATTGATATCGGATATGGGTGACATCCTGGAATAAGTATGAGCAGTCATCCAAAAGAATAAAAAAAAAATCTGTTTTGGGGGCAATTTAGAAACTCGGCATGACGGTCTGCGGTATGGTCCTATAGCCTGAGAGAGAGAGGAAGGAGGACTGAGGCAACGGTGAATAAATCATAGGAGTGCCAGGACAGAGGTTGTGTGACACAGGAAGACACACTTTTGAGTGATTGTGGGTGTGCATAAGAAAGAGCAAATGACCAAGAGAAAGAAAAAAACAGGAGAGAGTGAGAGTACACCAAACTCAATTATCAGTCACAGCTATATATCACGGCCAGCTAAATGACCTCTGTAAAAGGAGTGATCAAGACAACAACTGTCTGGCCATTACATGAAAATGACTGATTTCACAACACCTCAGCAG
Source organism: Lutjanus campechanus (assembly GCA_027495735.1). Lineage (NCBI taxonomy): Eukaryota > Metazoa > Chordata > Actinopteri > Lutjaniformes > Lutjanidae > Lutjanus > Lutjanus campechanus. The sequence goes on from JAJHUR010139714.1 coordinate 5,795, forward strand.
TCCATAGGAGAGAGAAAGCCAGGGATGGCCAAATAAACCAAGAGAGAGACACAAAGGTGGAGAAAAGAAGGTTGTGTGCACAAGCTTCCGTTCATCAGACCTTCATGATGAATGAAATGTAATTACTGCAGCTATTTGGTCATAAACAAAATATTGGACAAATAAAAAATGCTGCCGCTAAATGAAGAGTTGAGGGATCATCTCGGGGTCATGAGTGTCTGTGCCAAATTTTGTGCTTTCTATCTAATTTTGTAGATCTTACGGGATGTTACTGGATAAGTGAGACCTGCAAGAAGTCATTAGGCCTCACTCTCTGGGCACCAAGGATATTTATACCAAGCTGCAGCTAAAGAACCTCGCTCACCATCATCTTGCATGTGGGAGTATATTTGACAGAGACTCAACGTTGCGTAATTCATTTAGTTTGACATATAAAACTTTTACAACATTCAATACACGTACATCAATCAAAAGACAAAGTTGTTGATGTTTCATCATCGCCCCCATGTTAAGAATAATTTCTGCACCGCTGCAGTTATGGTAACATAATGTTACAGCCTCTGTCATCTGGTATTGTTGTTTGTTGTATATCTTCTCTTTACTTTGACAGCTACATATGAAAAAATGGCTTAATGTAACTTTACAGTCTGTAAATCATTGCACTGATTTTTCCTAGCCTACATATTTACACAATAAAAAAAAAAAAACTACATTTACCAGTGATTATTGAAACGACATGCTCCAGTGATGAAGTAAAGTAAAGGGAAAGTTTTTAAGTGAAAAATATTTGCTCTCTAGTTCAGGGAAATGATTCCTCTGACATGCAGTGATTATTATAACACAGCAGGGACATGAAAATTAGATGATGATGAGACGACTGAAGAAAAGTGAAACATTAATGAGACAAGTTTAATTGTTAATCTATATTAATTGAACAACCTCGTAACAAATAATCTTTTGAATAAATGATAAATTAGTCCTTAGATTAATCAAAAAAGTTAGGTGCAGTCCTAGACATATGCCCAGAGCCATGGAGACAGATGGTAAGGGTTAACCCTCTCTCCTAACGGTGCTGTTTTTACCTAATGAGGCGTCAGCTAAGTTGATTTTAATGTCACAATGTGACAAACAATTGGCCCGTTCCAAGCAGGCACATTTTGAACCAGCACTGCATCATCTTCACTAACAGTCAAAAATGTCAAACTCATTGTGCCCTAGATGAAAAGTCAAGATATCACCAAAATCGTCTGTACAAAGTTTAATGGTAATCCATCCTGCAGCGGTTGGGATATTTCAGCCTGCTATAAAAACTCTGAACTGCAGTGTAAACATGTCTGTCTCCTTCTTTCATGTCAGGTGCTTGACACACTCATCCATCCAAGCGAAGCAATCTAAGAAAAGATAGGACACCGTGGCAGTGGACTGAATGAAATATGATAATAGCTCAATGCTAGACAACCAGGCAGACTATTACACACTTGTGCACACACATATGCAGACTCACACATATTCCGAGTGGCACAAAGTTAAGGAAGAAGACTGAGAGAGAGAGAAAGAAGAGGCTGGGAATAGCCTGACCCACTAAATGTCATTCTGCGTCTGAATGGACTGAGACATTGAACACGATTGATGTCACTCACCAGACAGACATTTCGTGTCTGATCTGAGACAGCTGCACTGAGGACCGTGTTTGCAAATTGGATAAGTTAGAAAATGGCCCGGGGAATGAAGCTGAGACAGATATTTTGGATCAGATGTGAGCTTGTTGCACAGAGGGACATGCTTTCTAAGGCTGCAATAAAACTGTCCATTAGGGAGAAAGAAAAAAAACACGATTTGGGGTCTGCAGGGACCTATACACTATAAAAGGCATGTTTCTGAATAGGATAGTCAGGAAATAGGCATTAAGACATGGGACCGAGTGCTTTTGGGTCTTGTAGATGCTAGTTCCATTAAGTGACATGTGTTTTTCTGATGAAACTGTCAACCAAGGTGATTTGGGGTGAAAGAAGTCTGGGTCCTCAATGGGACCTGCTGAGAAACCAATTTAAGGAATGGGACAAAGATAGGAATTGAGGGTATTATGTTAGCTCGTTTCACCTTGGGACACATTTTCTGAATGGGCCCCCGGTGAAATGTCCAAATGTGGAGAACTTAAGACCAGAAAAAATTGAAAAGGAGCCAGTGAGCACATTGACATATGCTTTTGGGTGGCGTAGAAAATATTTTATGCAGGTCTAAAAGCAATATCATCATAATTTTAATATAATATATTATATTTTTTGTACAGTTTTTTTTTTCCTTTTTTTGCATTATCATTTTAAAAATATAAGGGTGAAAATGTCTTCATAAGAGCCTGATGAATTTATGCAGAACAAGCTGTAGTGAGTGGCTGATTTTAATACTTAACAGGAAAAAAGGGTAAGAAGTCTTACAAAGGCTGACAAAACAAGTCCTCGACAAACTTCACTTCACAATAGTATTTACTGGAGGGGCTTAAAGGTTAAAGTGAGATTAAAGAGTCATACTGTAGTTTTCAGTCACTTGTTTGACACTAAAAGGTTTTGGTGTCTTTTCTCAATATGTGTGTTTAAAACGGTTGTGTGCAGGGCATAGAGCAAAACCCACACTTATATTGAGCATGGAGAACATAATAGCCCATATTTATAATGATTGAGCTAAATCAGGAAATGGGTTTTCATCAGCAGTAACTTAACTCTACTCCTATCTGCTGAAAGTGAACGAGAAACAGTAAAATAAACCAGATACCTGAAGGTACAAACAGGAATGCAAGAGACAACACATGCTTGTTTGAGGGGGAGAAGCTGGCTAGCTTTGGCTCGACTCGTTTGCAGTTGACATCTGTCTACCTTTGGTTTTAAATGGTTAAATTATTCTTGTAAGTTGTTTTCAACTCAAGTAATAGGGAAAGAAAAATACTGAACGTCTCGAGAGTCTGGGTTTGTCCCCTGCCGGCCTTCATTTTTGTAGCAAACCAGTCACCAAAACAGGAAGCGAAAACATATGTGACCAAAGACACACACCATGCTATGCTTCAGTGGTTGGAGTGATTCATTTCTGGTGTGAACACCACAAGCACGAGAGTTCACTTGACAGCAGTCCAAGACCGGTCCTTCGAGGAAGACAAGACCAGAGCGCGGTGTTCACACCAACCCAAACCTGGAGTGGGATGAACACTCCAGGGTTGGGTTCAAGTAGACTAAACAAGGCTGGTGTGAACATGTCCAGAGAAACGAGGTCTGACAAACATTTTCTGTCTAATTGGAACCACTAATGGTCGAGTGGTGAGTTTTCCTAATTGGAGAGGCAAGAATTTATGCATGAAAGGAACTAATTGCACTCAGTCATGTATCAGACGCGGTAAGTGCTTCAGTAATAATGTCAGATTTTGTATTTTTTCATGACAGATGCACTAAATTTATGAATGATACTGTAATGAATTTAATACTCAGACATTTTTCAAGTTGATGTCCACTAATTTTGATGGAGACCAGTTTTAGTAAATGAAGGTGGAATGAGAATATTTGCGACACACACATCACAGATTCCGGTAGAATTCACACTGATAGCAGTGTTTTGAATGGACCTGATGTGATGCAGTCTGGCAAAAAAAGAGACAGACAGAATATATATTTATTTACAAACGGGAGCTATACAGAGAGACAGACATTTGTCAGAGAAATTTACCTGTCAGACTGTAGACACCCAAACAATCTGTGGTTTTGTAAATGGAGTGAACAGAACGACTTATCAAGATTGCTGCAGCACTTCTGACAGAAGGTTAAGTGAGACAAGGTACACGAAGTGTGGAGAAAAAGCAAGAGATTGTTGTTGTAGTAGTACTTTTTCCTCAAAGTTAAAGTTGTACTGATGATGGTGGACATCTATCTATATCTATTTTTCCGCACCTTATTAAGCCTGACCTTTTAGGATTTATTTTTATTCAAAAGTGAGATGGTCCGTGCAAAAGCAAAGTGATGAGCCCCTGGTTGGATTCACCATCATGTCTCAGCAGTAGTCGTAGTTGCAGTCGCTCAAGGTGCTTTTTAGATCTTCCTGTTAGCAGGGTGTTACAGTTGTCTAGCTGGCTGGAAATAAAAGCAGTTTTTCCAGCATCGTCCTGGGATGAAAAGCTCCAGACTTTGGAAATATTTCTCAAATGATAAAATCTGGTTTTAACTATATTGTTTATATGGCTCCCTTTGCCCCAATAATCATGATTTCTGTCTGGTTATTGTTTGACTGTAAAAAAAAAAAAAAAAAAAAAATACTGGACATCCATTTATTAACATCCTTGATACATTCAGATAGTGTATCAATAGGACTGGGAAATATATAATTGTGTGTCATCAGTGCAAGTTGTGCTTCCTGACAAGTTGGCCCAGGGGCAACAAGTACAAATAAACAATAATGGACCTAAAATTGACCCTTGGGGAGACCACATGAGATAAAAGTTCTTTTGAAACTAAAATAAGTTCAACTCTCTTGAGGGACGTTAATGTTACCTGTTTTATCTTTAACTTGTTTAATCATTAATATTTAGTCATAGTCACTTTATTAGTTTAAGAGAGTAATTTTCAGTTCAATCTTTGAGATCCTTTTGTCACCTGTTTCTTTCAACATCCTCAAGTGTTATCACACCATGCCCGGCCTTCACCTGATCTCACCATTATAACTGCAGCTGCTTTGTCTGAGGGTTAACTAAGACAAAAACATACCTCAGCTGAGATTTCGTTTGATGAGAGATGAAGGATAACAGAATTAGAAAAAAAAGACTCTTAAACAACAGAGGGTTAATGATTGTAGTCAAACTTCGACAAACATTTTCAACCAAGTCTCTATTATGAGCTCTGTTCTGGCTGTTCCAGTCTCATTTTTAAGTATTTGAATCTCTACAACACCTGAAAGCTAATCTTAACCTCTTTGGCAGGAGTAATTTGTTGAGCAACTAAGTTGTAGCGAAGAGAAGTCATTAAATTATTCTTCTCTCAGTGTGTGAAGAGAGCATAACTGATTTGGCAGGTATAAATCAGAAGAGTCATCAAGAGTGAGGAGCAATGGTGCGGATGAGGAAGGAAGAGATGGGTTGAAGAATTGCACCAGAAAGGCTTCAAGCAGAGTGCATCTGGGACGAGCCGAGAGGCAGACAATACGTCAGTGCCGGTGGGATTAGAGGAGGAGACAGAGAGTAAATTGGTGGGAAGTGAAAGGGTGGCAAGGGGAAGAAGCCTTGGATGTTGTCAGGTGTTTTCTCAAAGTAGGTGCCAAAGTGTTTGGCAGAAAGTGAGGTGGGAGGCTGGTTTAGAGGCGAAGGATTGGATTTACAGGGGATGGGAGTGGTGAAATGTTGATTGCAGCGGTAACTTTCGCCGTGGCATCAACCGTGATGTCTTAAGCGGCAGAGACGGATGCAGAGAAGAACAAGAGGGATTGAAAGTGGAGGAGGTTATCTGTCAAACCATCTTCTCTCCGCCGCCTGCAACCCGGGAGACTTAACAACATTTCAGGCAGCCAGAGTGGAGGTGGCAACAAGGTGAGGCGTAGAGGGGAGAGAAGGAAAAGGTGAACGACAGGGGAGACAGCAATGTGAAGGTACTGGTGTCTGTGGAGGGAGTCAAAGTTAGGTGAACAACATCAGGTCTGCCAGCCACACAACTGAGTGAGATAAGTGCAGTTTGTGTCAGTTTTAGGTTTACATTGTAAGATTGAAATAAAAATATCACTTTCTGGATCCAACTCTGCTCATCAGCACTATCTTGGCTCTCCTAACATCATGCAGAAGTATTTGCTGTAAGATTAGTGCCATATGAATGTAACTACTTACTGGGCTTGAATTGTACAGGGAAGTAGTGTTGAAAAACTTCCTGAGGTTCTTAGAAGCTCCAGCAATGTATGGAAATTTAGGTTTAGGTTTAGTTTATTGTTGTTCTCCTGTCTATATGTGCTGTGTCTTTTTGTGGTTTTGATGAAGGCCCAGTTTGGGTTACCACAAGTGTGGTTTTATTGACTCCACAAGAGGTCAAACACGTGGAACTCCACATTAGTCAGTCAAAACTAAAGAGGCCTCTTGCATGAGAGGTAGCAAATACCATGAGAGTTCAGCAGAGGATATTGAGGAAACACTCTGTGAACATCTCTGTGAGGCAATTAAATGTCTCCAGGAGAATAAGAGGTGTCCCTGTTCAATACAGGATCTTTAGAATCAATAATAATATCATATATAGGTGAGGTGGACCACAGAAAAGACGTTAGGGTCAAATGAAAAGAAATACTGGGGGGAAAAAAGCCCCTCAGTAGGAATGAAGTCATATGTGGCACCACCATGGCTAAGATAGCTGAAACTATATGTAGCAGAGAGGGCCTCAGGTGCTCAGATGTTGCTGTGCACTCTGGGTGATCAGATCTGAGACAGCGAGGAAGTGTGCTAACAGTGGGGAGGCATGAAGTGAGAGGAGCCAGGAGTAGCTTTTTGAACACTTGACTGACAATTTCTCAAACCAGATTTGAGGGCATTTAGATGTATTTTTTCTCAATTTCTTTTATTTCTTAGTCAGTTGATTTAAGTCACTTTTTAACCAAATGACTCCAGGGCGTAGGACTCCAGGACTCCAATCTCTTGGGGGTGAGATGATCCAAGGACCCCGCCAGGAGTGCCATGTTACTCATCAGTGCAACCTCTTGGGCGGGACCAGCATAGACATGGTTGAAGACGTTAACTATCAGCTTGTCCCTCAAAGGAGAATGACGGCCTACCAGCCAGCAGGGATATCTGATTTAGTACTAGTTAGCAGATCAAGCTAGTGAGTGCTAATTGGGTAGCGTTAAATAAAGATTAGAAGAAAAATATTACAATGAATCCTCTAAAAAGGCATCCGCACCCCAGGCAATGTTTTTGAGAAGTTTTTCATGTGAAAAAAGTTATGCAGAGCTGGAAAGTTTTGACAGACTTCACCCAGCTTCTTGTCCACTGTCCACTTCATCACTGCTTTAGGAAACAAAGTCACAACAGTTGGTAAACATGGCAGTGTGGAAATCTGATTTGCTGTCGCTGCTGTGACCATGAAAGGCTCAGCTGTGCCCAACCGTCCTTGGCCAACAGTTTTGTTGACTTGCCAGTCAGGCCGCCAACTGTCTTTTTTTTTTTTCTAGCTATTCATCTTTCCTTTATTGAATGCTATCCTGCAAACTGGTTAATTGTGTTACTCACTGTTAGAATGAATGGTTCTTGGTAGGTCTGCATCATTACTAAAGACCTACCAGACCATAAAAGGCTCTGGACTGAGATCTCATAAAATGTGAAGTGAAGGAAAATGGGTGAAGGCAGAGAAATTGTTGTATTTGGGAGACAACTTGAAATGGAACTAAACTCTATTTCATAATCTGCTGTCCTTCAAGTGCCAGTCGTATTAAGAAGAACATGACGTTTAAGACTAAAACAAGATACAGCTTTATTGATCTGCTAAAGAAATATCACTGCATGTGGAAAAAGAAATAACAGCGGTATACAAATTGGATTTTAAAACAGAACTATTAGAGAGTAGGATCAAATAAAGCCATTTAGTTTGGTGTAAACAGTTACGTAAATGCACTGCTGACAATTTCAACTAATTAAGCAGAAAGTAAACAGAATCTGTTTACAGTAATTTTCTAATTAGATAGTCTTAAACAAATGAAGAAATACAAATTGAATTTCATATGAAAGATATAAGTTTTTGCAGATGTATTTCCACAAAAGCATGTTCCATCCAACTCATTTTGTATATAGGTATAAATGTAATTACTGCAAGTGTTACATGTGGGTGGATTCATAATCTCCTGTACAATATAACAGGCTCTATCCCTGTCATGGAAACTCATAATGTCACATTTTTGGATGATATTGTCATATTATGAATTATCAAACAATGATCAAGTGAGAGGAGGGAAAAGTGCACTAAAGAAAAAAGCGTAATGCAATATAAGTGTAATTAATCTGTGAAGTAGAGCTAACAGAGAGGAGACATGTGTAGCAGGTTTATTGTATCGCACACATTTTCCACAGAAGTTTCTCTCCCACGTCTTTCCCACACCAGTATGTGCTACAGTTTCTTACACACCATCGCTACACTCACACCTCCTCTTTTTTGATAAACCATACAGCATTTCTCACTA
>JAJHUR010139715.1:1489-33173 GCA_027495735.1 Lutjanus campechanus
AGTTATTCACTTTTAACTTCAATGATAAACTTAAAGATTCAAATTTACTGAAAGGAGAAAAGTGAATTATTTCAACAAAAGATGTGTAGTTGGTAAAACTTTTTCAAACCTTGGGCTAAAAACTCAAAAATCTGTTGCGGTAATTTGCCTCGAAATTTTGCATTTTCTCAGCTTTTTATTTGTCTTTTGCACCTCTGGTCAGATGCTAAACAACATTTTGTGGTCTCAATACTGTACTCAGTGTAATGACAACAAAGTTGAATCTCATCTAATCTTACTGACATGAAAAATGCAGATGCCACCAAGCAGGGCATAACGGTTCACTGAATAGTTAGTATGGAAAGCTAGTTAAAACTAGCTAGCATGTTTTGTTGGCTTTTTTTCTTAACAAGGGCTGAAGAAAATATGAGCTCTGCTAAATATGTACACTCACTCACTCTCCACAACTGTGAGGGTTACTCGAAAAATTCAAAATTAACCAATACGACCAGACTGGCAGACGTCCTATGCTGATACACTTGCTTAATTTTCTACAATTGAGTGACGAGTGGCGGGTGCTGCTCTGCGACACACTCTCATTCAGCGGCACGGTACACACCCGCTGTGCTGGAGGACGGTGAGAGGAAACAGCCTGTAGATCCTGACTATTTTCATATCTAACACAGTGAATTCAGGATTTATTTTGAACCATATCAAACCAGAGTGTTCTGTGATTGTTCTGACAGTGGAAAGACTGACCAAGACGCTTTTGGTGAGTTTTATTTTGTTTCTGTCTGTGAGTTTAAATGAAGTGTGCTTTATAGACCTGGCAAGGTAATTAAAACCTGTCTTAGTTCGGTGAAAGAGAGAGACTTGAATTCGGAAGGTGATCGGTTGTATTTTTCTGTATAATAAAGAAAAGCTGTGTGAGAATATTTCTTTTCTTTGTGAGTTTATTTTGTTTATTTTGTTGCGACTCGCCCACATCATCCAGCTTTCATCTTATCACTTTAATCATACACTGTTGGAATAATAAGGGTTTCTCCTGAAGGGACGAGGTTCTACCAAGAACCATTTACACCTGAAGAACTCTTTTTTTTGAAGAAATGGTTTGTTAAGGTTTTTTTTGTAAGACTGAAGGTTCCATTAAGAACCATTTTCATCCAAAGAACGCTTTTTTAGAAGAGAAGGATTGTTGATATCCTTGAACTCTCTCATCAAGGGTTCATGAAGGATTTTTTATACTATAATATTAAAGGGTTCTTTGACTATGTCCTTGTTGTTGGCACTCTTAGAATTTGGAAAGGTTCTCTTAGAAGGTGGAAAGGTCTGCACTAAAAGGGTCTATAGTCAGCAGGTCATAACCTAACTTGAACATCTATGGTAGACTTTGATGCAACATGTGTTTGACACCGTCCATATAAAAACAGCAAAAAGCTTTTCTAATAAGGGTGTTAAGTCCTCCTGTAGAGTTCAGAGACTTGGAGAATGTACGACAAGTTGCATTAAAGCAGCTCTGGGGGCCCAAAATACCTTAACAAGATCCTTCATGTTGAGAGATAAGGCTTTTAAAAAATAAACACAACAACATTATTGAGTTCTTTACCCTTTTGTCATATATGTGTGGCTGAGGGATCTGGTGTTCTTCAAAGAAGAAAAAGTCTGAAGTGCTTGGTAGGAAACACAAAAGTTCCAGTGTTTTTTCATAGATTTGAAAAATTTAAAGGTCCAATGTGTAAGATTTAAGGTAATCTCTTGGCAGAATATAGCAGGAATGTGATTTTAGTGTATAATCACCTGAAAATTATAGTATTTTGTATTTTCATTGAGGCTGCCATGTTTCTACTGTAGCCCAGAACGGAGAAACCAAACACTGATTCTAGACAAGGCCTTGCAACTTTTGTGTCCACCAGATTTTCTCGCACGTGCTTGGAAGGGGAGGATGAGGCAAGCTGTATCCAGTTGGTTGCAATATACAACCTCACCACTAGATGGAACTAAATCCTGTACAATGATCCTTCAAGTTTTCGCTGCAGGAAGTTCTTGAGAAATTCAAATCTACCTGATCATGCGATACTTTGATAAATTGGAAACTCTCTTTATAGATTCATGTTACCTTGGACACCTAATGTATATTATTTTTGTCATTTTGCGCACACTCCTGGAGTTATTAATACTATTAAGTGGCATTTGACATTTGGCTCAGTGTGATTTGTTGTTTGTTTAGGGGAATTTTGAGGTAAGAAGTGAATCATTGAGGGGGAGAAATGAAAAATGAAAATTACTTGTATAGTGTGTGATTGTGTTCTTTGTGTGTTTGAGAATAAACATAATATACCAAGACACTTTATGTATGTAAAGTAGCTTGAGACCCACAGAAAGCCTGTGGGCATATGGCTTCCTGCCTTGATGTCGGATTTGTCAGCCTGATCAAAATCTCAGGGACTTCAAAGCATGTAGTGGTTGTCTGCGAAAGGATTTGAGAGGTATTTTGATTTTCTTCCATGTTTCATTCAGATAAACATGTGCGTGGTTAGTTAAGTAACTCAGCCGCTTGGAAAGTGTCGTGTCATGTCTTTAGCCTTCAGCTGTCTTTAAAATTTTCTGCCTGAATTCATCCTGAATCTGTTTGTGCAGTCCATTGCACAGCGCCTGTTTTTAGCAGCGTTTGTGAATGCACAAAGGCAGATGCTGACTGTTTTGTTTGCCGCTCAGCAGGGAAATACTGTGGCGACTCCTGCATTCAGTGATATCACGTGAAGAAGTCTGTTGAACAGTGCAGTGGGGATGTTGAGCTGATATCTCCTGCTTTTGTCGCCACATCTGTTTTATTTGTGAAGCACACTCTTAGAAATAAGGTTTTACCCAGAACCTTTTGCTTCTGAAGAATCTTCAAGGATTCTTGAAAGCACGAGTGTCAAGAGACATTCGCTCAGTTTAAACTGTGGTAATTTTTATCAAAGGTTGTTAAAATGACGAATAACAACACTATACAACATATAGATTAATAGCGGTTTGCCTAATCTGTAGAACACAATATGATCCTTCTTAGAACCCTCAGAAGATGAGAGGGTTATATAGGTGAAACCCTTAGAAATATATTCTCAGATCCCCTCAGATGAAACCCTATAAAAGGGTTTTATATCAAAGGGTTCTCGGTGGAACTCTCTTGGTGGGTTCTGGATGAAACCCTTAGGGTGTTTTACTGAAAACTCTTTTATATTCTGAGTGCTTTCTAGATGATACCCTCAGAATATAAACAGGCTTCTGTAGAACCCTCTGGGTATGTTTTAGATGACACTCCCGGAATATAAAAAGGTTCTTGGTAGAACCCCCTGGGGTGGGCTCTAGATGACATCCTTGAAATACACAAGGTAGAACATTCAGGTAGGTTCTTATTAGCACCTGTATAAAGTGGAGAGGTTCTAGATGGAACCCATAGAGAGGGTTCTGGGTGGAAGCATTACACCATAGAAGGGTTCTCTGTTGATCCTTTCATAGGCCTTTTCCATCAACATGGAACAGGTAGAACCTTTATTAAAGGTTCTACCAGGTACCAACAGGATCCTCCTATAGATCTTTTCAACCAACATGGAACCGACCTGGCTCTGGTTCAAGCACAGACCATTTTCACCAGAAATATGTTGGTTCAAAGCCCAAAAAGTTGGTTCCAAGCTGGAACCAAAACCGAGCAGGTTTTCCTTGAGAAACAAAGGTGGCATGTAATATTCTAGAGATTGTTCTGCCTTCTGCGCCTTCTGTTGAAGACATTCTTGATTACAATGGTTCTGCTGCCGTTTGCTAGATAGGGAAAAGGCCCACTATGGAGACAGGTTGAGGAACCTTATATGGTTCTAGTTAGTACTTTCCTTTCTCGTAAAGCTTTTGGTTTGTACCATACAAAACATGCTGCTGAGAAGCAATTCTAAACAAGTTACATGAATGTTACAATAACCTGGAAAAAACAACAGCTTAATCTTGCTATATTTAGTAAATATTAACCTGATTACCTTGTTTTAACACGTGTGACATTTCAGTGGGCGTGAGCCAACTTTGGTAACGACAGCACTACTGAAATGTTTCACTCATCCAAAATACAGTCGATTTAAGTTGGAGATGTCTTCAAAAGAAATCTGTTGTTAACACACTGAAGAAGGTATTTACTGATCCAGCGAGGTCCAAAACAACAACCATCTGTTCCATCAGGTTCCTCCTGTAGCCCCGTCAACACAGCTGAGCCGGAGCCAGCAGTGGAGGAAATGAAGCTTAATCGCGTCTCTGATGGAAATCCAAGCAACCACCACATCTATTTTGTAAGCACAGAACAAAGCCTGTGTCTGTTGTGAACTGGCTGCGTGCATGTGTGAGCACATCTCCGTGCTTTGCCGGTGGAGAACAATTTTGGATTCAAACGATGATGGGAGATAGATGAAAGAAGCCATTAAAGTCGTGTTTTGAAAGAGTTTCAAATAGCAAAGCCGTGGCTTCAGCTATAATTACATAACTAACAGTGTGTTAACAGGCTGCATGTTCTCGGTCAAACTGTTTTCATGATTCAGTCAGCTGCAGCTACTCCATATTTATTCAATGAGTTGGCCAAAACACACAAAAGGAGCAGATTGTTCATATTTAAACTGTGCACATCATAGGAGTCTTTGGGACAAGCTGAATATTTGGGCGTACAATCAACACAATTTAATAATAATGATCTTCTTCACAATGTGTCCACAGCAGTTAAATACTAGACTCACTGACCCACCAATGTACTATTTTTTGGTTGTCAGTTTATTGGCAAAACACTGCAGAGTTGCTAGTCAAATTTTACCCCATACATTTTCGACTTGCCTTTTTTTCCCCCACATGCACATCACATCTGGCAGTTCACTTCTGTCCCATATAATGGTTAACTAAACTAAAAAGAAAAACTAGATGTAAAAAACATGTGAGATAAAGCTACTACAAAGAGTTTTTAGCTGGTTATAAAACAGATAAGATAAGATAAGATCGGCTATCTCTGTATACTTGTTCTTAAAGCCTGCAGCTAGGTCGGATTCTCCTTGAAATCAGATGAAAGTAGTCTGTGTTAACATTTTCCCAGCAAAGTTACAGTGAGTAATGTGTCAGCCAGTAGAATAGAAGCAGGAGGAGATGTTAACTTAGACAAATTTATTTTTGATGATAGATTTTGTGTTTATTATGATGGAAACACTACTTTTGTCCACACGAGCCTCAAAAATATGAACAATATGAAAGTTCCTTCTAGAAGCTTTAATAAAAATTAAAACTAGACTAGAAACAAACTAAAACTAACTGAAAGGATATTGCATACTTACAAAACTAACTAAACTAAACTTAAAATATAAAGAAAATGTCTTAAGTTTTAGACTGTCAATTTGGACAAATTGGTCAACACATAAGACATGAGGAGGCATTCGTGCATATGTTGAGTGCATATGTCTACATAATGGTGAGTCAATTACCTTCACATGTTTTGTGTTTGTATTCTAAAAACTTACCAACCAAATATTTTTAAACAATAAAAACTAAACTGACATGAGATACTGGATACTAATTGCATTACTTTTACAGTAAGTTACTGTATCATTTTTACAGTGAAGTATTATTAAAACAACAGCTATGTACTGTGACTTTACAGTAGTTATGCCATATATTGCTGTAATTTAGCAGTGTGTTGAAGAATCACTGTATTTAACTGCAACTTTACAGTTAATGTCCATTAGATTACTGTAAATTAATGGTATGTTGCTGTAAAATTACAGTTTTAACTGTATTACATTTAACTGTAACTTTACAGTTATGCATCGCGCATAGCCAAAGTCCCTCCAACAAGGAATAATAAATCATAATAGCCCCCCCCAACACACACACACACACACACACCATTCAGCAATTGAAATTAAAGGAAAATAAAACAGGAAGAAACACAAGGAATGGCACAGAAGCATGAAAGTATATGGCAATCAGTTAACTTTTTAATACGCTTTATCTCAAAATTGCAACTACATTTTAAAAAAAGTTACACATGCCATATGTCATCTCTTAATTTCTGCACATTTGTGGATTTTAATGTCAGCTTACTGTAGAAAAACAGGACAGAATGAGAAGCGGAGAAAAGGTCCTTTAATTTTTTATTTTGATGCCCCCGGTCTGTGCCCGCTGACTTTCTTTTCTTTAGTGTTTGTTGCGTCAGTATCATACCTGCCGCCTGCGAGCACCACATCTCCTCTGCTTCTATGTCTCTGCACGCAACCTTGAGAGTTCTGGGTTTAGAAAGTGCTCGGCAAAAATCAATGCGAGTCGAGACAGAGGAGTGTGGCTGACACACAAAGAAAGCATCGAATGCATGAGCACAGACAGAAACGTGAAAAGGAAAATCACACAGACAGGGAGCATGCTGACAGAACATGTGAAGATTATACCGCTGTTCCACAACTGGATTAAGTGAGAACAGCATGAATTGGAACAAGCTGTTAACCCCTGTTTGCATATGGAAAGATTCAATAAAAGAGCCACTTTGGTTTGAGATTTTGGACATATTTGAAGGATATGTATAACATTTTTGATGGACACTTATGATTTGAGTGGGGTCTCACATTAAGGATTCATGTGTGAACAGTAAGTTGATACTGAAGTGGTGGTGAATCAGGTGCATACTGTACCATACACGGGCACAGGGAAACTTCTACCACACAAATACCAGACAAGTAATGTTTTTTTTTTTAAATGTTCTTAACATTATATGGCAAATGAAAATAAAACATTCTGTTTGGGTCTTGTTCTACAGCAGGGGTACCCAACGTTTAGATCTACTCTTACATCTTTCAATATCACAACATCTACCACTAAAAAAATCCCAGTCTCTGTCCCATCATGAGTCACATTTCAGAGGTGATTACCTGCTTAATGGGATCTTTGGCTTTGGGAAGAGGATGCTAGTTTCTCATACTCAGGGATGTAGCAACTGGTGGCAAGTCTCAGGCAGGCAGATTGGTGGTCATCTGTCATTGTGGATCTGAATGTGGCTTTCATGGTTTTCATGTGGAAGAAGGCAGATTCACATAGGTAGGTAGGCTGACAGGAAAAATGGACTGTTGTGAAACTGCGTTATGAAAATTGGTTAGCTTTAGGCACCAAAACTACTTGGTTAGGTCCAGAAAAGGATATGATAATGTAAGTTAAAAGAAGTCAGTGCTGACTTTTGGTCTGATCCATCCATCCACCTCAGCCTCCACCCTAAACAGACACTGTCACTCTTTATACTATGTCATCCGACTTCCTCCTATGTTCCAGTCATAATTACTACAGCCACTAGAGTTCACTGCCTCACAATGAAAGGAAATATGGGTCAAAATAAGCTGCTTACATAGACGACCTGCTGTACACCAGGTCCAAACTTTTTCCCTTGGAGGGCCAAAACTGAAACTTAACAGTGGGCCATGGGCCAAAATGGTTCCCTTGATTGAATTAATGTGCTCAGATTATGAACAATAATTATTAACGAGGGATCCTAGATATTTAAAGAGCGTCTTTACTTGCTGCTTTTCTTCTTCTGTTTTTTGCTAGAAATGGTGGACAAGCTTGACTCTGGAGGGCCAATATTAGCCCCACATTCAGCAGCCCTGACCTACATGGTTGTATTTCTGGTGAGGGATGGCTGGCTTCTGCTGAGATGTATGAGGACTGTGTATGGGCAGTACAGCAACAACAACAACAACAACAACAACAAAAATACAGTTGCAGTGTACATATGGCCACGTGATTGCTGTTTCAAGATAAACTTGACAAAATGTGAACCTTTCCTTTAAACCACCTGTCAGCTCCCACTTTTCAGTGGCAGGAGAGTTTCCATCACTTGAAGCACTGAACATAAAGTTGACATATTTCCCAAGATGAAATGCAGGCCCGGGTCATCCTTCATGACAAACTGCGCAGCGGTATCACTCCTCTCAACTGTCAATCAGATAAAAGCTGGCATCAGATCAGCGGTTATGACATACAGACTTCTTCTTTCCTTACTGTCCTTGAAACAGAACTGACTGAATCATTGAATCATAGTGAAATCATTTCAGCGCAGACGTGCAATCATCACAGGTGAGATATTTACAATCTCTGTACTGTACCTGTAATGTTGCCTGTTATAGTTTATTCAGCACATGGGCACATTTCATGCTGCTGTTTCAGTGAGTTTCAAAGGAGTGGATGTTGCTCCTTCTGCAGGTGTGTGACTGTAGGGATGTTTAGCGTGTTAGTGTGCTCATATGTTAATTAACATGAAACACAAAACATAAACGAGGATGATGAGAAGATCACTGGTTTTGCTGTTGTTAGGTCATAAACAGTTACTGGACAAAATTACATTTTTGCCTGATGATCGCATTGCAGGAAATCAAACTTCATGGCAATCCATCCAATAGTTGTTAGTAGCTCACAATCAGCGCTACTGTTGCGTATATGTGCATCACATGCTATGCACCAAGTGCTGGACGAGACACCAAAACAGCCTGTCACAACTCTACCTGGTGTGTTAATAAACTTGTCGGGGACGTATCCGTCCTTGGCAGACATTACGACTTGATTCCACCAAGCATGGCTGCGTTGTCTTACGGCTGTGACACGTCCACAACACCTGATCGCAGCCATTCTACACAGTTCCAGCAGCAGTGCCTCGGTGTGTCCTGGCAGCAGCTCTACATTCTGCTCTGCTTCAAATCAATCTGTTTTTCACTAATGCCATGTCAAGGTGCCATCCATCTACAAAGCCTGCTTATCCATGGTCGAAGCACAAAAAGGAAGGAAAAAGGACCAAATCAGCAAAATGTGAGCAAGTCGACAGCACAAGTGTGTTATTTTTGCATATTCTATTTCAATATTTCTGCCCTAAACAGTATATGAATTGCATAAATTTGGTCTGACTGGAAAGCTGAGACTCTTGTGGATTCAATGAGCCCAACTGTATTCATGCACAATGATGTTCGTACCCATAGCGGCCATTTCATTATATTGAGACCACAAAGCAATTATAGTTAGGGCACCCAAACGGCCAACGGGGGCCCTGCTCATGGTGCTGGAGGAAACATCAGAGAATCACCAAAGTAATTAGGTCACATCATCTGGGAACCATGAATTTCTGTACCAGATTTTGTGACAATCCATCCAGTAGATAGATCCAGTGCCTCCAGAGGTATTATACTGCATTAGTAAGATGAGATAAGATAATCATTTATTGATCCCCCAGAGCAGAAATTCCTGTGTTACATCAGCACGAGAATAGAAATAAGTACATATTAGAAAGGAACATAGTAATTAAAAAGTGTATAAAATATAAACAAGAAGAGACTTTGATAGAAACTGCAAAAAGCAGCTAAACTTAGTGAAAACTTTGACCTGCTGGTCATGCAACAGGAACATCAGGACGCATCAGTCTAGGGTTTGTCATCTGTATGTGACTGTGACTGATTTCATCTAAATCCCTCCAGTAGTTGTTGAGAAATTTTAGCAGACCACAGTGCAGCGGTGGAAAGAATAATGAAAATCTAAACTCAAGTACAAGTACTACTACTCAATTACAAGTGGAACTACTAGTATTTATAAAAATACTTATGTAAAAGTACAAACTTCTCAAAAACAGCTAATGAGATAACACATTATCACTAGCAGACATTCAATCAAAGGGGTTTCTCCAAATCTTCAGTCCAAATTCCTCCAAACTCCTGCATGTTTCCGCTCAGTGGTCACGATCATCTCTGCAAAACTTTGCCTGCTGCAACATTTTATTTTTCACGGGTATTTTCACTGTCCTGTTTGTGATCGTTTTGACTTATTGGCTACAAAAATGCAGATGAAAGGTTTGGATGATAATTCAAATTGTGCTCAGTTCTCAACTACGATTTTAAAAGTAACTAAATGAAAGTGAAATGCATACTTCGCAAGTAAAATTACAGACTTATATAAAAAAATATTATTAATTAATATTCAAGTATCCCAAAAAAAACTTACTTACAGTAATTTGAGTGGTTATAATTAGTAACTTCCACCTCTGTCAGAGTGATGAACCAGCTGATCAACCAACAGACTGATGTTACACATTACAAGCGTAGCTAAAACAAAAAAAAGAAGAAAAACAAAGAAAAACAAGTAAATAATTCCTCGGCTCTGGTAATGGGAAAAAAACATCAGGGGTTAAAAGGATACCACTTTACAATTATTCATTTTCATATCTCTTAGTGGCACCGTCACCCTCGTCTCTGCTCTCAAAATGTTTTGTAATTGCACTTGACTTGATTATACATAAAAACATTGTTGCACAAATCAATGGCTTTTATTTACGTGACCCAGGCAGTGCCGTCAAAGCATTCTCTGCTGGAGTGGACTGATGCTTACTAATTGTTATCAGAAATGACTCGATGCCAGAGTGAACACAGCTAATGGTTTTCAGCACACAACAGTCAATCAGTGCTCTGTCACCGGGGGAATAAAGGCATGCTAACAGGATGCTTTGCTTTGATGCTCTGCAAATTACCTTGATTTTTTTTCCCCCAGCCTCTTTCAAATCCACACTGAGCCTGTGACACGAGCAGGAGGAGTTATAAAGCGCGGGGCTGCTCGATCAACGTAAATCCCCACCGCATTCAGAGGTTGCAGGGTTCATCCATAATTCATGCTCGAAGACGCTGAACAGATTGAATTGTCACAACTCAGGCTGGTGGAGACGAGGAGAACGAGAGAGGAATGAGCTGCTCTCTCTCTCTCTGTGAGTCCTGAGCAGGAATAGAAAGAGCAGGATTAGCGGTGAGAGCAACTCCAACACATCCTGAGTTCACGTCCACACTGGTAATGTGGCTAATCTTTGCCCTCAGTGACCCAGAACATGTCTGCATGTCAAATGCGATGAATGGGGCACCAGGAGCTGCAACTGGCTGGTTTATGATACCGAGATTAAGGAGGGAGTTCATGAGAATTTAGTGACATTATAAATTCAACAAATTAAGATAAAGATGACCCTAGAACATTCATATTACTTGGTCAGGCAAGAAAATAGATGGCTTGGAAATCTCCCGGCTGGACTGGGGGCCAGAGTGACTTAAAGGACCAGTATGTAGGATTTAGTTATATCGAGTGGTGCAGTTGTAGATTGCAACCGATTGAACCCTCCCTTTCTATTGCAACAAAATTAGTGCGTATATGCAATTTTTTTAACACAGGTAAACACACTAAAAACATGTGATTGACTTGTAGTCAATCATCAGCAGACCCACTTGCCTTTTCCTTTTTTTTCTGATGTGTGCTGGACAGCCAAGATTGAACTGATGTGATCAGGAGAGCAGAGAGAAAGTTGATTTCAAAAGTCTCTGTGTGTTCAGCTCTGAGTACTTTTATAGCTTTAACTGAATCTCTGTGGTTTGAAGTTTATTTTCTCATCTGTGTTGCTGTGTGTACTTTCAGGTATCTGCTTTATCCATCCATGCATCGTCAACCACTTACCTGAAGTCAGGTCGTGAAGGTAACAATTCCAGCAGGGGAGCCCAGACATCCCTTTCCCCAGCTACATTAACAAGCTCTAACTGGGGGATTCCGAGGTATTCCCAGGTCAGGTTGGGGATATAATCCCAATCCCCCCGCCTAGTCCTCGGTCTGCCCAGTGGCCTCCTTCCAGCTGGATGTGCCTGGAACACCTCCCCAGGGAGGTGAGATCCTCATGAGATGCCCAAACCACCTCAGCTGGCTCCTTTCTATGCAAAGGAGCAGCAGCCCTACTGCGAGTCCATCAGAGATGACTGAGCTTCTCACCCTATCCCTAAGAGAGATGCCAGCCGCCTTCCTGAGAAAACCCATTTTGGCTGCTTGTATCCGCGATCTTGTTCTTTCGGTCATGACCCACCCTTCTTGACCATAGGTGAGAGTAGGATGAAGACTGACCAGTAGATCGAGAGCTTAGCCAGAAGACAAAGCTCTCTTTTCTTCACAACAGTGCGGTGAAGCAAATCCGATACTGCTCCTGCTGCTCTGATTCTCATCTCATCTGATGCTCCATTGTCCCCTCACTCGAGAACAAGATCCCAAGATACATGAACTCCCTCACTTGGGGAAAAGACTCATTCCCAAATCGGAGTAGACAATCAACCAGTTTCCTGCTGAGAACCATGGCTGATCCTGATCCTTCTCACTCAGATGCAAACTGATCCAGTGAGTGCTGGAGATCACAGACTGATGATGCCATCAGGACCACATCATCTGCAAAAAGCAGTTTCACAATCCTCACCCCACTGAACTGCAACCCCTCCCTTTCATGACTACGCCTTGAGATCTCATCCCATATTCCTGCAGGTATTTGCATTATATTACCGTTTAATGTTCGCTTTCAGCTGGAGGAGGAGTCATGTTGACTTACTGCCAATGAGAACCTGACATTTCCTGATTTTATTGCTTAATAATAAAAACATTTAGATAACAAAACAAATGGGGAATTTATAGGAAGTGAAATGTTTATAAATTTTTACTGGGCCCTACTATTATACTAATATTATATTCTTTTTTAATAGGTATTTTTTGCCGTTGTGCTTTTAATGGATAATGCATAGCTGAAGATGTAGACAGGAAAGGAAAGGGCTGCAGGTTGTGATCAAACCAGACCCGCTGCAGGGGCTACAGGGCCGCCCCATGAATATCATTTTCCATTTCTGCAAATTATGCCAATAGATCCCCATAAATCTTACACACTGGACCCCTAAATAATAGGAAAAAAAATGTCTTCCCATAACTGAATCTCCAAAATCTTTGAAACTCCACACACTGTATGAGCAGAACAACAACACATCCATCATTCTCTGCACAGAAACTTGATTTAAGGGCCAAGAACCAAAACTACAACAATAACTATAGACAATCATTCAAAATCATGGGTGAGCAATTATTCTTCAAAGGGCATCACAGGAGAAGTTGATCAGCCTGCTGTGGGCCAGACACAAATGATATAAAGTGCTAATAATGGCCGAATCTCTAATAATGGAATGGTCAGAAGTGCTCTATACAGGGCACTTCTGCTGTTGGTGGTCTGAATTGCCGTGTGATGAATTATGGGCTAATATTTTGTTGGTAATATCCAGAACTTGATGTTTCACAATGTACCATACATGCTGCATACAGGTTTCAACAACAGTAGCACCAAAGGTAATAGAAGAACAACACAGACAACATGGATGGTACAGCATTAAGTGAATAAGGTTACAGTTTTGTATGAAAGATAGAGTTCATAATCATTACCATGCATTGACAGCACTGACTTCTTTCAAAATAAAGGTCTGACAACGTTTTAATGGCAAGCAACTGTCTTTGCCACACTTTTAATGTTTGTTATTTTGATGATGGCCTTGCGGGTCACATGAAACCCCCCAGTGTGCAGCATCTGCCCCCCAGGCTGTATTTTGCCCAGGTCTGTTCTAAATCAAGTGGATTGCAGAGTCCATGACACAGCTATAAAGATACAGCCCGGACTCTGCTATCAACTTGAGTTAAAACAATTTTAAAAACAATATAGTTGTGGCTATAGTTATAGTTAACAGCTATCCTCTGATGACGATCTAGTGTCTGGGGACAGTGGCCAATGTTTCGGGGCTTCTGGTGTAACCAGTGGCCAACGCTTTCTCTCCCATACACCGTTCATTGTTTACAGTCCAATTAGCAACTTGAGACAAGAGAACAGGGCTGGACGCTAATCTCTATAATCAGATAACTGCACATGAATACTAATTTTAAAAAAAAAAAGCTAAATCATTGTCAGACGGTAGCTGGTGGGTTTCCGAGACTGCATTTCAGCCAGTGTGTTCCGCATCCTTCGCTCTCCACATGGACTTCTTTACTTGCATGTGACCAAAGTCCGCTCAGATGTGTTTGGTCAATACTACTTAGACTACAAACACGAACGCCCCCAATAACAAAATCCCATCCCTACAGATTCTGCGTTCAGATATCTGTTGATAGAGATTAACCCAGTGCTGCCATGCATAAAAGCCCTGAGTTGTTTTTTGTTTCTTTTATTGATTTATTATCTGTTTTGGGTTTCAAGTTCCAGGCCGCTTTTGTTGTTTTGCAGACGGTTGCTCTGCAAAGCAAGACAAGTAAGTGAAAAATAACTGCTTAGCTTAAAGCAGCATTAATCTGTTGTATAATATGTTGTATTCCTACTGCAAAAGAATTGTTTACAGCAGCTGTGGGTCCTCAGGTGGTGTAGCTGATCAGGAAAGGGTGATAAAAAAGGCAGAATATGCTACAGATAATGCACCCTATGTTATATTATTTATTATATTATACCTTTGTCCATGATTTCCAGTTTTTCAAGTGATTTTTACCATCTCAAAGCAACAATAACTATAATATCAGCTTCAGAAATCATTTTGATGCTACACTGACTTGTAATCAGGGGACTGGTGCTTTTGTCATTCCTACTCTGCCCTGGTGCACCGGACACCTGTTTGTGCACTGTAACTTTGGTGGTCGACTCAGGCTGGGGAAAAGAGCCCAACCTGGGGTGCCAAATTTGCAAAGACAGCTTGAGGTAATGTAACATTTAGTCCCATATTATGCAAAATACACTTTTGAGCGGTTTTCTATCGCTAATACGCATCCCCGGCCTGTCTACTATCCCCCCTGGTATGAAAAAAGTTCATCCTCCCCCTTTTCTGCTTTCCCCGCCTTTAGAAAATGTGTGCTTATACAGGCCAGGTTGAAGATAGTCTGTCGGTGACGTCACCGACAGACTGGACGCCTCCCCCTCAGGTTTTGGTTAGGCCTACTAACTGTGTAAGCCTCGTTTGATAGCCTAGTTTCTATATTGTATGCTTGTAGCAGTCTGAGCATTTGTTTGGGCTATTAACAGCCCTCTGACGATATTTTTTTTTATATATCCGTAACGTTACATGGCAAGAATACAGTCAAGAGATATAAGTATAATGTTATTACACTATTTACGAAATTGCTCATTCACCAAAGAGCTCGAAGTAACGACGAGACAGCGGAGACGTAGCTGTTAGCAGGAGCTAACATGTAAGTAGCCGAACAGTGTAATAACACACACAAAGTAAAAAGTTAAAAATATAAAGACGCAAAATATTTGCAACTTACCACTCAGAAACATCCTGCTGCAGCCGCAGAGTAGGAGTTTCTGCCTGAGCCTCTCCCTCTGGGTCAGACTCTGGCTCAAACTGGTAGGGTAGGGTTGAACTAGCGAGCTTCTGCCAGCCATGGCCGAGCCAGTGTACACATTAGCGCATGGCTACCGGAGCCCAAGCCGCAGCCCCTTCCAGAGAGATTGGCGTGAAGTAGGCGTGGCCAAGTGTAGCTCATTTACATTTAAAGAGACAGGCCCTCAAACAGGCCGTTTTGAGCAGAGCTGTGTTTAGGTGATGACGAGAGAACTACAATACTTGATCCAAGGGCAATTTTGACCGAAGCATGTCACAGACATGTGTTTAACACACCTGGAAACTATTTTAATTTGTGGAAAAGGGGCATAATATGGAACCTTTAAATATGCTTAAACTCATATGATCTAGCTTTGTTCCTGACATACACACTACATTCCTATTGGTTGGTTAGCAGACATAGGTTGTAGCAGGAGTCACATTGTGAGATGGTTATCGGTCAGGTTTTCTTTGGATGGTTTGCGTTGGTCAGTTATTGACTTGGACAGCCCAGAATCACAGTGTATACCTGGTTTAATACCTAACCGCACAAACTAACAACTATGTCACTGATTTTTGTAAAACTGGATCTGGATCTGGATATTTATGGAGAAAATATTTTCTGGTTTTCCTTCTAATGTCTGCTATCTGCTCTGCCTCAAGTCTCAACTCTTTCCAAAGTTTCCTGATGGGCAGTAAAGTAAAATGTTGCTAAATGTAGCTGCCATTAGCTAGTTCCCCATAATAAATGCACATTAGACCCCCAATTTGAGAGGATTTTGTCTTCGGAATCCCATCTGAGTATTTTAAATTTAGTTTTATTTTTGAGGATGAAAAATTCTTAATAGTCCACGAGTGATCAATCTCTAATGACTGTAGAGTTTCTAAAGCACAACCCTTCCCCTTCATTATTTGTTGATCCTGTTTGAATTGTGCCAGGAATTACACATATGTTTGTCAATTTACAAGGTAACTTTACAAGTCAAGAAAGTCACAGTTTGCTCTAAAACTTTTGAAGTATCAGACTGTGAAGATATGTAATTAGAAAGACGACACACCCAGAAGCCAGCCATTGAAGCTACGATGTCTGTGTGTTTTTGTACCAGGATGTAGTCACAACAGTGGGTCTTAGTTGTTCTTGCTGATAAAAACACCAGGAGTCGCCGGATAAAACACTTCAGGTAAAAGGGGGCAGCGAGGTTGGCGTCAGTGGCGTATATTGGGCGAGTGGATAGATGTAAGTCATGAAGCAATTTCATGCAAAACTCAACTAAACTACAACAAACTGAAACTTTCTTGATTTGTAAAATTATGTTTTAAATTGACAAACAACATATGTGTAATTCATGGCACAATTCAAATGGAATCAAAAAATTATGTCTCTCACCGTAGACTTCATTCATATTTTTTCAGCATTTTCAGTTTGCTAGTTTTTGATCATCAGTAATGTAATCATAACAAATGCATGTGTACTACAGTGGTGTATAAATGACCTGGACTCTGAAACTGGGGATGCCAAATCACAAACAAATACCAAATCTTAAATAATGTTGCTTTAAACATCTGTTCATAATCTCATTACACTGCTGCAGCTATCCTAAAGGCTTGTATTTCATATGAGATTATATGTCTGTGTGTGCGTTTATGATGCACCTGTGATCCTATAAACACAGATGCACTTGAAACACCAATCTTACTAATGGAAGTTCTGCTCAGTATGAGTGACTGAACACGTGTTACATGTTTCATTTTGATCCCTGGTGAGGAGCAAGGACTCGTCTTTCCACGGCCATGAAACCAATCAATGATAACTCGATGATCGGCAGCTGCACTGCAATAAAATGTAAATTGTGTTACTGACAGAGCATGTTAAGTACGTTCCTAGATGTGAGGCAGCAACCACTAAGGTGAATGTTGACACTGGTATGGAAATGTCTCGAGCAGCCGTTCCTCTAATGCTGGCTCCACAGAAACACTGACTGTGTGGAGGAAAATGAAAAAAAAAAACCTCAACTTTATAAGTCTCAACCCCAATTCTAAAAAAGTTAGGATGCTCTATGAAACATAAATAACAACAGAATGCAATGACTTGCAAATCCATTTGGACTTATATTCATTTGAATGCAGTACACAGGCAAGATATTTAATGTTCGAACTGATAAACTCATTCATCTGCAATGTATTCATCTATTATGTTGCAGAGACATCAACTGAAATTAGCGTGCCTCTGTCTTGTAATACCACTTTGTACCTCAAGAGGTGATAATGAGTCACTGAAGCAAAACAAGAGTTAACATTGTTGTTGCTTTCCACCCCTGGAAACAACTCTTGGTGAGTAAAGAGATGCAGTTTGATGCTGAACTTGGACATTTTACTAGACTAGTAAGTAAACAGCTGTTAGCACTAACATTGGCTCTTTAGCAATACCGTAACATTGCCGAAAATGTTCACGTTTGCCAAGTTAGCTGTTTCTTGAAAGAAAGAAAAAAGCGAGGGACTATGCTTTTCATTGCTTAGTACAATATGGCTGGACACCCCAACTTTCTCCTTTAACAATGCATTCAGTCCAGTTCAATAAGACATAATAAACAGGATGCAATGTAGCACAATGTCCAGCAGCAACAGCTTCTTTATTTTTCCTCACACACATGTACAACAGCGACACTGCATCAAGAACTCCTGCCTTACAGCAGCTCTGAAGGTACACACTACCTCAAATACATGAACAGGTGTTAAACACAGGGAAGTCTGTTACATAATGTTAAATCTGAAACACAAGTTGTAGCTACAGCTGTCAAAAGTAAAAGGTACAGTATTCCCTGTGAAATGTATTGTAGTAAGAGTACGAAATGACATCAAATGGACATATTCAAGTAAGTTACAAGTACCTCAGAACTGTACTTAAGTGTAGTCCGTGAGTAAATGTCACGTCAGTATGCTAACACAGCTAAGTGAGAGATGATCAGCTGTTCTTGGATGATACCCAATATCCTATATCCGAGATCTGAGAGTGAGCTGGAAAAAAAACTTTACAATCATGGGCTAAATTTATTGGAAGTCAAACCAATAAGAGATAAAAATTAATCAACAATGAATATTGTGGAAAAGGTGGTTTCCACAATGGTTAAATGTTTCAGGTACATCCTTGCATGCCTCAACGTGGACCCTCCTCACGACTACAGTATAAGATAATTGAATTGCATTTAACTTCACATGACAATTAAAAGAAAGTGTTGACCATGAAGGAATACGTATAAGTTGTATGATGTTGGTTTTCATTGCTTCCTGAAACAAACTGAATCCAATCACTACATTTAACTTAGACAACATTCTGTTAAACCACATGAAACCATCAGTCTTTATTACACATCTTTGTTAAATAATTGATTCTGCTGCAGAGGACTGATAGCCTCAGTATATGGGGGTGTACGCTTTACCGACCGAGCTACAGGGCGCCCCAAAAAAGCAAAAGAGGTGAAAAAGCCACAAGGAGCTGGGACAAATGGGAAATCGACAAAATTGAAGAAGACACATGATTTCTTTAGTAAGTAGCCGTGTAATTAGCCTTGTATCAGGGTCCTGCATCACGCCCTCAGGATTTATTTCTCTACAGTGACCCGCTCACTCTGCATTACCCCTTACTTATTAAATGTGTCAGAAAACACAAAAACATCAGTGAAATACACAGAAAATATCAAGGCCTTAGCTTTTCAGATGTAAGAACTGTGAAAATATTAAATCATAGCAGACTTTCCCCAGATACATTTTGCTCCTCCTTCATGTACAGTTGCAAATAAAGCCTGAGGCCTTCAGTCAGGCATTTAAACCTCCCACATGCTCTACCATGTGGCCACCTGTCCATTAAGCCCATCTAATCTGCTCGATATTGATGCAATAAAAAGGCCACAGTAGAAGTGCCTGATTAGATCGGAACATCTGCTCCATATGGCTGCTTTGGCACATTCAACTGTCCTCGGCCCTCGCAGTCACAGTGTACCGCAGCAGTCGCCAGTTCAGATTTACTGCTGACAGCTGGACTACCTGCGATGTGACGGCTTGATTCAGTGTAATCCGTGTTGGGGTTTATGAGCTCCAGAACTCTGCAGTGATTCGGGTGAATTTATCGACGTAGCAACAAAATTTAATCCAAATTTCATCATAATGTGTTCCATTGATTTATTGACAAGTGACAGCAGGTTACTCAAACAGGAATTCTGACATTTAAAGAAACAGTCCAACATTTTGGGAGCGTAGGAGTGAGAGCTGTTGTTCAATGTACTGAACACACAGATTAATTAATATCGATCCTCTCATGTTTTGCTGTGTTTGATGTAGGGCTGCACAATTGATGCGCAACAAATTGCAATATGGCCAAGCGCAATATCCAAATTGCACAATCCTGCAATTTTTGATGAAGGAAAAATGACAAAAGAGCATTTTAATGAAGTCCTGCAGTGCTGCAGAGATGCTCTGGCCTAAAATCTTGTTTTCCAGATGTAAGAAGACGTGTGTTTGGTGCAGAACCCAACAAATATCACATCATCACAATTTTAATTTTGATTTTTTTTTCCAAGTAAAAAAAAAAAAAAGAAATGTGATGCATTCCCACTAATGGTATCACACATAGCAATCCCAATATGACTTTTTTTTTTACCGTAGTGTGCAGCCCTGGATGCTAAACAAAGATATTTTTATAAAGATTTTGTTAAACCTTTGATCTGACGACCAGGGTTCACTTTCAGATCTTGCCAACATGTAATGAGCTGAATTTTAATTGTGTTTGTGATCCTTTTTGCATTTAACCATCAGCAATATATGACTTGTGACCTTTGACATATGTCCCGGGTCTGCTCCATCTACTTACTGTAGGTAATAAACTAACTCTGGATAAATAACTCATACAACCTCACTTAAAATAATCCAAACTATCCCTTTAATGTGTTTTAAATTATGCAACCTCATACTTGCAGTGCTCACAGCGCAGGATCCTCCGGGAGGAGCTGGCTGACATGGCTGCTCAGAACAATATCCACCAAGCCTGCTGGATAAGAGGTGGAAAATGTCTTCCTCCTGAAATTGTGAAGTAGTGTGAGATCTGGGATTTGTTTTCTTCACTTCACTTGTCTTTACCACTATTGCTGAAGACAATGTATTTGACGTATACTAAGCCAGAAATCACATTCATGGACCAGGTAATGTATTACAGTTTGATCCACGTTCCATTTAGTCACATTCGCCGACTTCCTTCCTTACTCTTTGATGTATCCTGTGCTTTCCCAGAAATTATAGCAGCTTGCTACTAGCAAGCAACAGCTAGTCAGAAAATGCACACAGTCACACTGAATAAATTACAGATTTCCCTGGGTTGAAAATTGTTGGAAACATTTGGGATAATGTAAGTACAACAAAATATATACCACAGGTCTGGCAATTTTAAAGCAGAAATGTTACAAACACATTAATAAAAATACCACACCACACACCACAAATATCCAATAAAGCTGTAACAATTCACTGATGAATGTTATTAAATATAATCTGTAAAATGGTACATATAAATATATGTTGACTTGTTGACAGTTTTCCAAATGTGTACTTGCAAAATGAAAAGAACTCAACTTAATGTTTGAAGAGAACGTGGATGATGTACCATCATTGTCTCTTTAAAGGTGCTGTAAGTTACATTCACTGCCACTGGAGGTGACAGTAGACCTCCAGCATCTCAGACGTGCACTTAATTTACTTAATAAACTTGGAGGGAGGAAATAGAAAGTGACTTCTGAACACACACTGTTCACAAATCTGTCAAATCTGGCAGTGCCGATCAAACGTGGCTCAAGATTCTGTTGCTATATTGCGGATTTTCTTGCCTGAAATGTTTTCAGAAACATAAGTTAGTGCACTTTGTAGCTGTAATTTGAGAAACTGCCTTCATGAAAACAAGGGGAGAGTGACTTCACTCTCCTTAACATAACAAATAGCTGTTTGCTGAAATCTAGTGAGGCTGAATGTTGCTGTGGACATGCAGCGCTGATCATATCAAAAAGCTGTTACGGTGACACATTTGCAGACATTTGCCTTCTTACACATCCAACAGCCTTATGATATTTACTATGTATGTTGCTCTAGGTGTCCAAGCTAACTGTGTCTGTCTGCTGTTTGACTGCTGCTGTGCAGTTAATGTACCAGGTAATAAGCTAAAAGAGACTAACGGTGATCCTTTACTGCTGGTTCATCACAACATGTGACCATTTTCACACATTACACAGATGTTATATTCATTTAGAAATGTATTTATTAGCAGCGCTTTAAGTAAACAAACTTACAAAAAAAGAAAAACTCTACATGTGCTTCAAGATGAAGGAAAAGTTTGTGCATCATAAGCACCACATATTAAAAACAATATTGGTTTTCAGCCTCTTGAGAAACCAGAGGGCACTGCTTGAAAAAATGAAAATATTATCGCCCTCAGGCCAGACTGAGAAATATTATGTCATCAGTGAATGTATGTAAATAGAATGAGCAAGCTGTTAAACAAACATTTAAATACAAAATTGATCTTAAATGAAATGCAAACACAGTCATTTGCCTGTCGGTGTCGGAGCAGTTTGATTTAACAGCCTGCGTACTCGCTGCACTTTGGCTCCCGTGTTGACATTTTAATGTGCAGCATTCAGAGCTGCGGAGGCTCGGCAGCATTCGTGCCATTTCCTGACGCGATATTGATGTTTGCTGTTTTGTTTTTTATATATAAATCAATACAGCAGCAATGTTTCTCCTTGAGTGATGAAACTCTGCGGAGCTGTGGGGTGGTGGGGCGGGTGAGTGAGGGCGTGATCTCTTCCTGTTGAATCACTACAAGTCAAACTGCAGGCCGGTGCAGTCAGACCCTCTGCTTACTTCATGAAGAACAAGTTCTCACCTAAACCTGCTCATGGATTCTAGTTAGTTTAGTGCATTGGTTTCCAACCTGGGGTCCAGGCCCCCCCTTAAGGAGGCGCCAGAAATCACAGGGGGTCCTCAAAATAAGTCAAATTG
Source organism: Lutjanus campechanus (assembly GCA_027495735.1). Taxonomy (NCBI): domain Eukaryota; kingdom Metazoa; phylum Chordata; class Actinopteri; order Lutjaniformes; family Lutjanidae; genus Lutjanus; species Lutjanus campechanus. Next base: position 23,704 of record JAJHUR010139715.1, read on the forward strand.
AAGCATTTTTCAAGTTAATGATTAATGTACGAACGTGCAATTTTAATTTAATTTAATTTAATTTAATTTAATTTAATTTAATTTAATTTAATTTAATTTAAGATTAGATAAGATTTATTTATTTATCTATTTTCTACAAAAAGTAATGATGTACTTAGATATAATTTATATTTACAGCTACCCAGCCCTGTATCTACAGAGTCATAGGAGTGCCATAAAGATGACAAACTTGTTAAAAGAATAAGAAAATAAATTTGGGAATGTAAAGAGGAATAAATAAAAAGAACTGTGGAAATAAAGAGAAAATAAATAGAATAAATAAGTAAATACTATGAAGAGAAATAAAAAAATAAATAAATGTGAAACTATTGAGACAAATAAATATAACAATAATTGTCAGCATTTTTTAAATTTTCACATTAATTTGTTCACTTTTAACTGAATATTTTAATTTTTCCTTAATTCTTTTATATGACAATTTATTTATTTTATCCTTTTCATTTTTCCTTATTTTTTTCTCTACTGATTTTGTTTTTCTCTATAATATATAATTATTCTTTTATATTTTATTTGTCTTTGTCTATGTTTTATTTACTAATTCTTCATTTATTTCTCTTTATATTTTCACATTTTGTTAACTTATTCTTTTATTTATCTCTCTTTGTTTCCAGATTTTTTTCTTACTGTTTTCTTCACATTTATTATCTTGTTCTTCTAATTGATTTATTTTTTATGGTATTCCTTTGACTCCATATGTATCTTGTGTATATGGTTGTTATTACTGCTGGAGAAGTTGTTGTATTGTACTTGTATGTGTGCGATTGACTACATTTCTCTGCTGAGTACAGACAGACGACACAAACACATCGTTCACAGGTCCACAGGGCTGGTTGGCGGAGTGAACAGGTGAGGTATCTTCTCCTCAGTGAGGTTGTCATGGTGATCCATAGAATCCAACCAGGGCTGCGACCTCTGAGAGACAATTAACGCTACTCTATCATTTTCTCTCTCACTCCGTTTTTTTTCACCAAAGGTCACACTGCAGAATTTACAGCTAATATACTTTTTATCTTACTGAGTTTTTATTTTTTCTGTGATGGGTGCTCGTCGGAGTGTTCGAGGTCAGATTCTGTCTGCACAAACAAAACATGATGAACGTCACTTCTTCATGAGTGTGTCACAGTGTTTGTTGCTCTTGATTTATGTGTCCAAGTCCAAAAAGTTCCAGCCTATAATTAATGCCATAAATCTCTCGTGCTGAAGTTGGCAGTTTTTTGTTTGTTCATACAAATGTTTAAAAAGAATCTTGTATTTTTAACTTAATCTAAAGTTTATACCCGATCTTGATGAGACACATCAAATCTTGATTCCTTGCTAACTTCCACTTCTGTACTTTGATTTAATCTTTGTATGAACCAATCTGACTGTATTTTTGTAGGAAAATATGGAAAAATTGAGGAAAGCTATATATTTATACCAGAAATTAAATTTATCTGAAAATATTTGAGCCGATATTTGTATCAGACTTCACAAAATGTGATTCAGGACACTGTTTCACAAAACAGTTTGCTGGCAATACTTGCAGGTCGATCACAAGTGGAGGCTGCAGTTTTCACAGTTTCACAAATGACTGACAAATGAGAGCACTCACATGCACGCGTGTGGGTCACAGGTGTGCCATTTCTTTTGATTACCGAAATGTGTCAAAACTAATGTGAGAGGAAACTGTCTAATGATAAAAACTGTAGCTTGAATGTTGCAAATTTGTTGTGCAAGTGCAGGACTATAGAGAAATAAAAGCACTTCAGTTAATTGTCATTTCTGTTAAATGTTGAAAACTAGCTGTAAATAAACATGCTTTCTATAAGACAGGGCTGTTTTGTTATATAGGCCATTATTATCTGAGCTTTCAATGTATTTTAACCTTGAGCACTACAGCTTTGACCTGAATTTCTCATGGGTATTGAAAACGAAAATGAACGGGTGTGATCTGCAATCCCCTTTTGTCAAATGTTTTCCTGAATGAAGGTTTTAAGAACAAAAGCTCAGAGTTTTTGATGAAACACCTACATTCGACCGAGGTGTGCAGAGCCTTTCTGTGTCAAAGGGAAAAAAGGATCAAAGAAACTGATAAAAGTTTTCTTATCTGCAATTTCTCTACATATAACAACAAATATCAACACATCTTAAAGCGATATTCCACTCTGTGAGAATAAGGCACTCAGTATGTACTCACCACTATGCCGATGTGATGATGGGTGAAGGTCTTCAGTTCACAAAACAATCCTGGAGTTTTAGGAGAAACAGGGTAGCAGCCTCATCCAGTACAATGGCAGTGATCGGTGACCACGGATAAAACATTAAAAATAGCACACAAAACAAACACAAAATGTCTCCATCCTGCTTGTGTGGTGTAATCCAAGTGTCCGCGAGCCGCGACATTAAAAATTAACCGCAAAAGACGCCATTTACGCCATGTTTTTAGCAGAAATATCAGCTGTAGCATGTAGCCGGTAGGATGTAAACATGACTGAATGGCTTATTCTCACAGAGTGGAATATCGCTATAACTCAGCTCGTCACGTACCAACTATTAATCAACCCCTCCCTCAGCATCTGGTACTGAAGCGCGAGGTTTAGCAGCTGTATCTGATGCAGCCTTTTCAACACACGGTAAATGTTGTGAAATGATTGCAGTTGCAGTTTGGTGTGAGTAGGTCTAGGATGAGAGCGTGTTTTTCGTATATAATGTGGGGCCACCGAAACCAAACACCACATGATGAAAGTCACGCATCACTGAAGCAACCATTGACGTAAATAAAGATGGATGCCGTGGCTCCACCTCCTCTCACCGTACAGTCACCGGTCAGTGTTGGAGTTCTGATGTGAAACCCACTTTTTATAGGAACAAATACATAATTAAAACCAAACTGATGAGAAAAAAAGAACAATTGAACAAACACCAGCGTGATTAGAACTATCTGAAATGAAAGAAACCATTTTTGGTAAACATTTATTTGATGTGTATTTTGATGTTTTTAAGTTTGGTCCATGCCCTTTCTATGAACACTGGGGAGGCAGGATTTATGACCAGCCTGCCACCAGGGGGCGACTGAGGTGCTTTGGCTTGACATTTAGGGAGCCGTGGTGCTGTCTATTTCAAATATATGTTGATGGAAGGGACTTGCAAGAAGAAAGTCACGTGACACAACTTTCAATAACGTTTTGATGTAACGGGTGTTTACCGGGAGACGGACGAAGCAGGCAGGTCAGAGGCAGGTGGAGTCAGCAACGGGGACTCAAACAGGAGAGGAATGCTGGAAAGTTTTGAAATGGGTGAAAGAACAATCTGGCGATGAGCTGGAGAGGCTTATATACCGGGGTTGATTGGCTGATGAGCTGCAGCTGAGGCGTCGGGTGAGTGGAGGGAGGTGATCAGATGGGAGTGGCCGGCAGGTAGAGTGAGGCTGAGGTGGGGTGAGTGGAAAATTACTGGGAGAGACATTTGGTTTGACATTGGACACGAAACCCTGGATCTCTTGGGTGAAACTTTTTGAGCCGTCCATCCACCCCACATCCTCCATATGTAGACTTCTCCCTCTTTATACTACACCGACAGCCACGGTGCATCTCTTTCAGCCACTAACGAGTACCATGCACGTCTGTATGAGAGAATGGGAGAGGTGACAGGAAGTTGGGAATGAGACTGGGCTGCAGACACATGGTCTTTTTAAACAAATAAATGCAGTTTCAGTGAGGTCAATATTGTCACAATGCAAATATCTATTATAACAATGCTGCTAATGTGATAAAATGCATGAAGCTGAATGGGAACGATAACATATCCTCCTCTAAGTTGGTGCCTCTGTGTCACAGGCAATTACTTCTCCTCTTTCCTTCCTCCTCTTGTTCCCGTCCATCATTCCAGACGTGTTCGCCTTCTTTAAATAAGTTCTCTGGGAATGTTTGCTGCCCACAGCTTTCTAATTTCCTTCCCTTGTCACCCCTTGTTGTAGGTTTTATATTACTTTAATCGTCTCCCTCTCCCTGATGCTGCTAAAACACACTTTCCCTAAATGTTAATCCCATAATCGTTTCCCTTGGCGTAGTACAAGCTCTGATAGTCCGCAGCTATCAGTGATGTGTTCATAGCTGGAGTGATATTGCTTTTGCAGCGTGGCCCATTTCCCTGAGTCTCATGGGATGTCATATAATGCTCAACTTGTCACACCAGCTCTGAGAGCGGGAGAAGGACTGTGGATATATTGAGGGACTGCATTATATTCAAGATGATTCTAGAGCCTGGACATGTGTCCTAGAGGATATAAACTCTGAAATGCAAAAGGGATTTAGATTTTTCCTCCCCTTCAAGCTCAGCAGTAAAAGAACCAAAGACTCATTTATCTCCTCTGCTGCTGGAATATCTCATTTGCAAGTGAAATATAAGGTCTACGGCCTGATAAGAACTTTACTTTTGTGCTGATGATGGCAATGTTGCTCCGGCAGTCCCAGTCTTTGGTCCACAAGATATCTGGACAGCATGTCCTGAAATCTGTGATGGAAAATTATAATCACCAGAGGTTGATTCCTCATGCTTTAGGTGAACCCCTGACCTTTAATATACCCCATGACCTGTGATATACGTGTCAAACTAAACAAGGTGATGAGCCCAAACCGCAGACAAGTAGCAGTTCAAAGATATTTGCTGAAGAAAAAGAATGTTCAATAGGCTTACGCTAAAGCCAGGCAGGACAAAACCAGAGAGTCCAAGAACAGCAAACAAATTAAAAGAGGGAAAATGAAGAACACAAAATCCAAAAAGCAAATCCAAAGCCCCAAAACAATTAAACACAAGTCCAGAGCACTGGAAATTGACTCAAAAGGGAGACAACAAATGGAAGAAAAACAGAGAAACACAGGAACTAATCAGGCACAACAAGTCCCAGAAAAAAGAGGGAAGGAAAGAACTACAAAATAAAACAACCAACAAAAAATCCCCAAATCATGACAACTTTAGTCCATAACAAATCGCTGTGAACTACTGGATGGACATTTGTAGTCTCCAGAGGAAGATTCCCTGTAATTATACTGAGTCTAATAATCCTGCCTGCACTGCCCACTGGTGGTGGAGGTGAGTAAACCCTTTTTCCAGAATGTTTTCAGTATGATTGTCCAAATCTACGATTTGATCTGACTTTCGATGTCAGGTCATGATTAGATTCAATTAAAACATATATTAAACATAGTCATAAACATTTAAACATATACTTTGTTAGACTATCTATTCTAAATTTGTAAAGATCAACAGATCATTGATTTAATGCCCTGACAACTGTCACTTATATTTTCAAATTGTTCTTCTACGCTGTGTTGTCTTTGAAGTTTGTGTGAAATGCTGGACCGATTAGCATCTTCCTTTCAAACGTATTATACACAGATGCGGTCACAGTCCCCGAAAATTATTTTCAGGCTTGGTGAATCGCAGTGTGCGTGCCAAACAAACCTATTTGCATTTTCTTCTCCAAGTATTTTACACCTTAGGGTAGAAACGCCCCATGCTGCATATTCATTAAGGTGTTGTCTTTGAAAGAGGCAATCCAAGATCAGCTTGTGGGTGATATCAAGTTTATACAGGATTTTAAACATGCAAACTTTTTAGTAAATGATGGGAGATTACTTCATCATTTCAGCCAATGTTTAGGCACCGGTACCATTTTGAAGGCATCATCTTAGCAGCTGTATCACAGTATCATGGTAACAATATCTGACCCTAAGGATGGGTCGTACAAACACAGGACTTTCCCCCAGGAGACTGGGGTTCTTGTCCTGTGCGATACCAAAAGTTCTTGTCAAGTCTTCTTGTTAAGTTTCGTGACATTTATAAGTTGCATAGGTTATGTTAGGTACATGGACCTATTTAACTAACATACTGATTTTAACCCTCACCATTATTTTCCTAAACCCAACCAAGTAGTTTTTGTGCCTTTATTTGGAAAATCTACCCGAATGTTGTCGTGTCGTAGTTTGAAGGGTAGGACCATAAGCTGCTGTATTTGACGAGTTGGAGCTGAACATTTATTGGCCTCTCCATATCTTGTTCAGCAGTAAAACTGCGTTACACTTTTGTCCAACAGCTCGCGGTGGTCACAAGGACAACAGACCAACCCAACTGCTGCTACCCCCACTACTACCACTACTACAGTACCTGTGTCAATACAGCAGTGTAGCAGTGGTGTTCCTCCATATACAATCTGAAGTGGAGTTACTGAAACTGAAATTTCAATTTTATATTTTATGTGATGAAAAATAAACTGCAATGATACCAGAAGTGTTGTGCGTAATATGTTTGTTTTTTTTAAAGAGAAAAGAGCCATTTATGTACATATTTGTGTAAACAGATGCGTCACTTCAGTTAAAATGTCAGAGTGGGTGTCGTTCGTTACAATAGTTGAGTGACAACCGAAAGCCAATGTTGCTACGAGACCTGCGGACAATTCCTTTGGTGCACTACTGAGCAGGTAAAGTCACTTAGCCCTGCAAACACTAAAAGGTGTTTGTCCCCCCCTTTTTTTTTCAATAGATCCACACGGTGTTGGCACTCTACCATCAGGAATCCATCATTTGGGAGGACCCATTATGCTGTTACTCAACCAGGAAAGTGGAAGCTCGCCAGCTGAGCAAGATTGCTCACTAGTCGTTACTTTTCATGCATGTCATTTTACCTGCTGAGCGCCACTGGCCAGTTCTGCTCCCTCAGTGTTGTGTTCATCCTGCAGAAAGGAGGCCGCCTCGAGCGTCAGACGTCTGTCCATATCTGTTTAAAGGTCCGGTTGTGCTCGTGGGGAAATGTCCAGATTGTCAAAATTCTCAGCGAGTTATTGACCTTAAAATAGTTCAAACCATCCCTGTGTGTTCAAAATAAATTAATATTTCATTGTTACAACATTTGTATTTCGGAGTGTGAGTGTGTGTAATTCACTCGCTACCTGAGCTTTGGACTTTTAGTCTTGTGCATTTGGAAACACGCTGCATTAGAAAAGGTTCACAGAGTGAAATGACATTTCCGTAATGACTGAAGGCTGCAGCTGATGATTACTTTTATTGATTAGCCTCTTAATTATTTTTTAAATTATTCAGTCTATAAAATTGTCTATAAACCTGTTTTGTCTGAGAAACAGTCCAAATCCTAGAGATAATACATGTGCAAAGATGTAAAATTGAGAAAAGTGTCACTTTTGAGAAGCTGAAACCAGAGAATTGTTACATTTCATCCTGACAAATATTGATTATAAAAACTGTTTATGAAATTTCTGCTAATTGACTCATCAGTTCTGCACTAAATGAGTCACAGTAAACAAATGATCATTTATAGACGGTGGTGAAAAAACTACACACTTTCTTTACTCAGGCAGTATCACAAATCAAAGACTCAAACTCAAAGAAACAAAGACTCAGGTGCAGACACACTCACAGGAAGCAAGGCTGAGTTCAAAACACACAAGTCTTTTAATGAAGGTCCAAGTGTCATACATGGGTAGGCAGTCCAAAACAAAGTCAAACAAAGCAGGCAGGGAGTTTCCAAAAAAATCTATAAACCAGGGAATAGTAAAGTAAAAAAGCAAAACAAACAAACAAAACAACCCCCACAAGAGCAAACACTACTCTCAGGAGAACAGAGCAGACAATCAGACAAAGAGGGATGGAAACAGGGTTGACTAAGGGGATGATCAGAAGCATGTGAGTAATCGACAACAAGTGTGGCTAATGAAGGACGGAAAAAAACGGACAAAGATGGGAAATTAAACAACAGAAACAAGAGGAAGTTCAAGGACCACAAATAAAACAGGAAGTAACTGACAAAACCCCCAAGCCGTGACAAGGAGAAGTGCCGATACTTGTGTAATTAAAGACTGTGGTGTAAGTAGAAGCGCTATTCAATTTATTTACTCAAGTAAAAGTGAAAAAGTACAGGCTCTCAAATGTACTCAAATTAAGAAATAGCCCCTTGGTGCCCCCACATTCAAAAAACAACACACTCTTGGATGCCCCTATGGTAGGTAAAGCATGATAAATGCCTTCTGAGAGTGGCCCAGTGTCCAAGACAATGAGATACTGAGATACTGAAATACTGGGATGTAACTTTAGCCTCAGCCTGTTAGCATTAATGTTACTCAGCCATTAAGTAACTATACATATTTCAGATCCTTTTACAGGATTCTTGATTCAAAAGATGGAAAGCAGCCGGTAGACGGACTTCTCAGCTGACTCATGGAACTCGAGCACTAGCATTAGCTTTCAGTAGCCAGCCACACTTGAAATCTGCAAGTGAGAATTAGCATTTTAGACAACAAAATCCACGGTCGTCAGCACGAAATGAGAAGCTGCTTTTGTTTATTTCTCTGTGGAATCAAAGACCCAGCGTTTCGCCAATCACTCCAAATTTCGATGTTAAATCTGCCACTGTTATCACTGTAAAAAGCGTATGATCAGTGTGAGAATGGAAAGCCTGTCAGGCATAGCAACAGTAACTAGGAAGGCGGGGCCCAGCGCAGAGTCAGTGGCTTCATCAGAAAAATTAAAATATGTTTATTTAGATAAAAGAACCTGGTGGTGTAATGTGGGAAACACCTTCTTCAAGGTGAGAAAAACAGCACCAACATAGGCACTCATATCCAGAAAGCAGTTAACAACATGGGCCCTTTATGATTCCTTACCCCAGGGGCCACTTGTCTCATAATCCCCCTTTGAGTTTAACAACTTAACCACCATGTTGTTGACCTCTCATGACAAAAACATACAACATTTGAAATCTGCAATAGCTGAGATGTTTGGTAACTACTTCTGTAGCCACTAACAGCAAAATCTAAAGTGCCTCACAGTCAGCAGCAGGCGAGCCCCCTGTTAAGAAAAAGCTGCACTAAACAACGTGAGAGCTTTTCTCCCTCTCTCTCTCCCTCTCTCGCATAAAGCAGCGCAGAGCGGCCGGGATAGTAAACATGAGCATGCTGTGTGCAGTTTGCTGATGAGGCACTGCAGGACTTCTGGGTAGTTCAAGATTTTCTCACATAAAACCTCTCAGTGCCATTTGGAGCCACCAACATGAGAAGTAACTGAAGAGGAGTCTCCAGCTGGAGTGTGTTGTGTATTTCTGCTGTTTTTCGCCACTTTCTGTGCGAGCGTGTCTGTGCGGGCCGGCCGCCAGGTGACTCCTCTGACTCTGTGTATTGTTATCATAGTCTTTGATCAGTGAAGGACGATACAAGCGCAGTCAGAGACAGAATGGACCGCCTACTAACCCTCACTGCAAAACAAACAGGCTACACAGCCGGGTGTCAATATATTCCAGACCACACCTCGCTCGCAGTGTGCACAAATAAAAGCAGCACCATCACGTGCGAATCGTCTTTAATGAGAGCAGAGGTGAAGACTAAACTGCAGGTTTCACATACTGTAGAGCGTTACCGTTGAGAT
>JAJHUR010139717.1:1557-17808 GCA_027495735.1 Lutjanus campechanus
AAAACAGCTGTTCCACTCTTTGTCCTCTGTTTTCTTCCAGCAACGAGAAAGAAGCACTTTTAACGCACAATCTTTTACAGGACGCATTTGCCCTCATATCTACCGTTATAACCGCCGGCTGCATCCACCTCCCTCAATAGTGAACCGATTTTAAAACGAGTTGTAGCTATCAATCATACACACACATACACATGGGGAAATAGGGCCCAGGTTGAAAAGTACGGAAGTTATCCTTTAATTCTGGGTGTGTGTCTCATGGTTGGCTTCTAGCTTCTCTTTTCTTCAGTTGTAAACTGAAACTGAAACACATAATATAAGGTCCTAATAATGGCCAAGTCTCTAATAATAGAATGGTCGGAAGTGCATATAGGGCACTTAGACTTTTGTAAAAAAAAACAAAAAAAAAAACTTTCAGAATTGCCACCTGATGAATTTTGGGCTAATAGTTGATAATGTCCAAAACCTGATGTTTTGCAGTGTACCATGCAGGCTGCATACAGGTTGCAATGATAGTAACAACATACGGTAAACAACATGGATGTACAGAATTGAGTGAATTAAGTTACAGTTTAATATAAAAGATACAATTCATCATCATTACCAATGAACACAGCACTGAGCCCTTTCAAAAATAAAGGTCTGATAATAGTTTAATGGCAGTGAATGGTGACCACGGATAACTGCCATTGTACTGGATGAGGCTGCTACCCTGTTTCTCCTAAAACTCCAGGATTGTTTTGTGAACTGAAGACCTTCACCCATCATCACATCGGCATAGTGGTGAGTACATACTGAGTGGCTTATTCTCACAACGTGGAATATCACTTTAACACAATTTCAGCCAATCCCTGTGAGTTCTTCATGACTTCGCAATTTTGTCCAATCACTGCAAAGTTTCTGCAGATTTCATCATATCATCATACCTTCCCATGAGTTCCACCTTCCCCTGCACAAATGTAACACACGTACTGTATGTCTTAATGAACTGACTTTTTTTTTTTTTCACTAAATTTTTGTATTTTGAAAAAAACACAAGGTCATTGTTGACATTTATCAATGCTCTGTGCACTTTTATTTTTATTTTTTTTTAAGTTAGTGCTTGCAGTTTTGACCGAGTTTGAATAAATTTGAGACTGAGATTTTGGTTCTTTTTGGTGCAATTCTTCATTTACAAATAAAGCATGTTTTGTTAGAATATTTGTGATCCTGAGTCTTCTTGGTAAGGTTACTTAGAACAGAGTGTAGTTTTATTCTACCTGAAATAAGTTGCAGTTTTTTCCCTTTTTTAATGCTGCCATGAAATCAGGCATTTTAGGCCTCAACATTTCCGGAAACAGCCCACAAAACCCTGGAGGGACCGATTAACCAGCAGTTGAATAGGTGTACCTAATAAAGTGGCTGTTTTTACACTTTCTATTTAAGGGTGGTAAAGTTTGCATCTACAAGTTATCTCATTAACTGATTTCCTCCTGTGCATCATCCGTGTGCTTGTGTGGGTGTTGTGTTAATAATAATCCACTTCATAAATCCAAGGTCAGCTGAAAAACATGTAATATACTAAGTTGTGTGCGTGTCCTTTCCTTACACTCTAGTGCCAACCCCGTGGCCCTGCCTCAATCTTTCATCGCACCCTCAAAACTCCCTCTGTCATGTGGTAAACTGGTTTCACTCGAATCAATTCATGATGTCAACTGAAGCCTCTTGAAGGCCTTAATGAGGTATGTGCATGAGAGCCAGTGTCACTTTGTAAAGAGGCAGTTGTGATGTGTTTGGGTGTTTAACATAATCCCTAATGACCTTCAGTCCCCTCTGGGTGTCAGTGGTTGTTCACAGGCTTTCAACATCAATAATAGAGAACAGGGTGTATGAATAGCATTAAAAGGATCCAATGAGTGTTAGCGGGAGTGAGCCGGACTCCCGGCCAATTAACAAGATTGACTGACTTAATAATGAAAATACATGTGTTCTGCATGTACTGGGTGTATCGGTGGACGCTGGAGACTTGGCATCGAGCTCAAAGAGATTCAGTTAGTCAGTGTTTTAAGCAAGAAAACTCACAGCCTTGCTAAAGTGCTGTTACCATGTGATCCTGAAACATAATAAAAAGTGTTACCATTCTTGAGAATTGGGACAAATCACGTCCGACTAAAAAAAAACTTAAGGATTTAAATATATGAAGTATATGTAATTTATGAAATATTTTGTTTTATGTTTTTTTTTCCATTTCCAAACTTGCTCTGTCAGAAAACACCCTTGTCCCAGAAGACTTCACAACTTCAGACTTAAAAAATGTGCTATTATAATAATCTTGAAAATGTTGGCTCTTTAAAGTTGTGTCCCAGATTTCTGTCAACTCTGCCAGATTTTTACAAAAACATGGTTTAATCGGGCATAAAAAGGGTTAGCTACACCCTAAGGACCCCATTTTTCAACAAACTCAAATAATATGGCTATCAGATGAGTCTCAACCATAACATGTCAACTCTCTAGCCCTTCTAAATCAAAGCTAAATAAGAATTATGGTTTAAAAATATGTATTTTGATTAGCATCAAGAAAACTCTGAGCAACTTTAAAAAATAAAATGGTCGCTCACTACGACTACGTTGTGAAATGAAAACTCAAAGTTGGCCTGTTACAAGATATAATTGCCAATAGTTTGATCTTTTAAAATATATTTTCCAGCATAATTCAAAACCCTCTAAAATACAATTTTGTTCCAGTTCTGAAGAATGAGTGTGAAACAATACAGCTTTGTTTGACAAGAAAATTTAAGTCGATCAAGCGATCGCTTTGAATGCTGTGACTCAGCCATCTTAAAATAATGATACTTGTGTCAGTCTTCAGGCACCGCTGCTGGGAGCAAGTTTAAACAGCGAGAGGAGAACAGACGATCAAAAAAGGTTTGTTGACTGAGGAGAAGACAAAGAAACTCAAACATTGACTTTCAGAGATGGAAAAAAAAACTATAATAAGACCAGGAAAATGGTTGAAAATAAATGACACTAAGGAACGTATTTTCTCATGCAGCACGGCTCTAGTAACGGCAAAGTTGTCCACGACTTTGGTCCTGAAAGAAACAACTGTATTTCAACAACAATTGGATGGATTGATATGACATCTAATACCATCTATGGTCCCCAGAGGATGGAGACTAAAGACTATGATATCCTCCAGTGCCATCATGAGGTTGACATGTGTGGTTTTGAATGAAATCTCTTCAGGTTTAGTCCAAACATTCCCCCATCTTCCCCTCAGAATGTGTACACTTTGGAAACCTTTAGCTCAACTCTAGTGTCGTCATCAGGTCAAAATTTTAATGTGTCCAATGCAATATTTTATGATCACATAGCTGCAAAACTGATGACAACCTCAGTTCTACTTTATGTTAAGTGCCAGGTAGGAAAAGTAAACTATAAATATGAATAAATTATAAATCTATAAACTGTACTATACCTGCAAGTTATCGGTGCCATTGTGAAGATGCTACCATGCTAATGTAGCACTTAGCTCAAGCACAGTTGTTCCTAAGTACAGCCTCATAGAAGTGCTAGCCTGGGCACCAGCACCTATCAGTCGCAATGTTGCGATTGCGACGATTAACACAAATTCAACCAGTCCCTGTGGATTCTGCATGACCGTGCAACTTTTCCACAAATTTTACCCACCACTGTAGCAGTCCTCCACGCAAACGTCATATATGTGCGTCTCAATGAACTGACTCACTGTCTTGTCATGTTTTTTCAATATGTCTGAGTAATGAAAATGACACAGGATTTATTGTTGTTATTGACATTTGCGCTTGTCTGTTCTGACTGAGTTTTAGCTCCAAAAAGATTTTGCTTCTTTGTGGAATCACTCGTAGGTGCACTTCATCATCTAGAAATAAAGAATATTTTCTTAGAATTTTTGTAATCTTAGCCTTTATGGCAAGGTTACTAAAAACACTCAGACCTTAATTCTCCCTGGAACAAGTTGCATTTGATTTTTAAATAAATTATATTGTCTCTCCTTGTGTTTTCAAAAAAAAAAATTAACCTGATGAAGGTCATTGTACCAAATAATAAAGAACAGTAAATCTTGGATTCACAAGTGCAGAAGACTTGTAGTGTGGGGGAGTCTTTTTGCTTTTTAATTATCAAAAAGAGATACAACAGTTTCTTGCAATTTTTTCCTGGTCCTGCACTTTCATTACAACATGCATCACATTTTTAAAGAAAAGCTGTCATGAAATCAAGTAATTTAGATTGCAACAATCCCCCAAAAAGCCTGTGAAATCCTGGAAGGACTGACCGTTATGGGCATCTACTGGCAATGGTTACATCCAGAGTTGGGAGCAAGTCATTGTCACAGTTAAGGTTAACTTAAGTCCCAAATCAAGACTGACAAACCCAAAGTCAAGTACCAAGTCCTAAACTTTGTGTTTCGAGTCCTAAACAAGTCATAATGTAACAGTGTGTTTCCAGCTTCATTGATTTACAAAGTTACTTAGCTGTTAAGCTAATGTTAGCTAGCATCACTTTACTAGCTATGTTAAGCCTGGACTTATAATTCTTTGTGCAACTTCAAATGTTGAATGAAGGTATAAGTTGTGTCTCTGTGTATAATTTTCAACCTGCACACTTTATATACTTCAAATCATCTTTTGTTGACAACCTCATAGTTTTTGTAAAAAAAATAATCTATGGTTTCATTTTTTCAAATGAGCCTGTGTAGGCTTGGGCAGTATAAAGGTATTATAGTATACTAGGGTATTAAGAAATCCGGACAGTGCAATTTTCAGGACCATCCTGAACACAAACACTCCTCTTTTCATTAAACTAATAGGGAGATGCTGTGTTGTAGTGCGCAGCTCATGCCAGCAGGGGTCAGTCTCTGTGCTGCAGTGCAGCTGAGCTGACAAACATGGCATCTGGTAGATAATGTTACAGGACTGGGAAAATACCTCTGCCTTGGGAGTATCTTGGCTTTTGTCCAGATGATAAAGGTAAGCCAGCAAATACTGCAGACCCTTGATTGGTCAGAGCAAAGCGGGTCAAAGTGTAGCGCAGTGAGTGTAACTTTACTGAGCATGAAAGAGAGCAACTGGCAGACTTATTACGGTTTATGGTGGCAGAGAGTGACGGTGATTGTGCGCTGAGAGGAGGAAAATGTGAGTAGTGAAGTTGTCAGTGTGGCAGTAAATGTACAGTGACGGCGCTGTGAATGTAGAGTGTAGGTTTAAGTTTGTCAGTGAATAAAGCTGCAGCATCTTAAAACCACAGCAGAGCTTCTATGTGTGAGTTTGTGCTGTTTCCCAGCTGTGGGAACAGCGTCACCATGACGGTCAGCTCCATCTACATTCAGACAGCACAACATCAAGCTTCACACAAGTACCACCTAATACCGTATACCCTGATAAAATGTCAGAACGGTGTAAAGGTATGAAAACATAGATACCATAGATACCCAGTCCTTATGTAAAGTTTGTTCTTCACGTTTCTCTCCTGCAACTTGATTGTCTGCTGTCGGATTGGTTCCAACAAAATGGATCTGAGAAATTAAATGCCAACTTGCTGAAAATGAACAGCGGTAATGTCAGTAGATTCAGAAAATAATTGATTCGTGGCACACGTTTCAAATAACAGACAGAATCTTTGGGCTCGATGTAAAATATCAAGTATTTTTAAGTCAAAAGGCTCAGGTCCAAGTGAAATCAGGAGTCACTGGTCTAAAAGTTTAAGTCAATTTGGACATCTTTTTTGATTTTGTCAGGTTCAGAGTAAATCCAACAAATTTGTGACTGCCTCAAATCCACAGCTCTGGCTAATCCACACCGTTTAGTTATTTTGCGAAAAAGATTTTTTAATTATATTCTTATGCATTGTGGATTAATTACTTGTCCTTTGAATTACACAGAACAAACTGGAAACAAACCACCTTGGTTTCAGAGAGCCCTCAGGCCCTGTCACAGTTACAGCAGATAGACGCCAGGCCTCCACAATGTAATGCCAACTTAACAAACTTCAGGATAGAAGAAACATGTCGATATTTCTTCTATCCTGTACAGCAACAAACGTCCCTGGCAGGGCCCTCTATGGGAAACACTTGACATCATCATTATGTAAGCAACAAAAACACTTTTAAATAGACAGTGATTAACCCATCTGTCACAAAAAAAAAAAGGTTGAACGACTTGAACCCTCCATCTGCCACAACATATGGAATTCTGAAGACGTGTCTTCAGCTCTGATAGACAACACAGCGTTTGCTGGAAATAGTTGTTTGTGACTTTTTTCCCATCTTGATGAAAATACATGTTGATATTGCAGTATCTAAAAGAATTTTAAGCCTGTCATTTTATTTTTTCATAAACAATATATTTTTGTATGATATTAATACATTGTGCATTCATGAAAACTCATTGATCGCCATAGTTCTTATTTTAGAAACATGAACAAGTATTCTTCATGACTTTGGGGAAATTTGGCACATCTCATTTGTTTTTTTTTCCAAACGCCAACCTTTTTATTTCCCCTTGTGGGAGGGAAACACAGCATGGTTATTGTAGTCTAAATTTGTCAATATAGCATACAATTATGATATCAATCACTTGTTTTGGTGGAAATCAATTAAAAAGACAATTATTAGTAAGTGCTCACCTGCTAATAATTGTCATAATGATCCAAGTGATCATTATGACAGCAGGTTGCATTCATAAAGATACATATAAATATCTCAATTTCCATTCTAAGTTTATTTTAGGATGATATTTTAAGCTTTAATTTGTTTATTTAATGGTGTATGGTGGAATAATTCAGATCATATCGTGATATTCATCAGAATGACACATATTTTCACACACAATTTTACTATTTTAAACAAGCTACAAAATATAGACGGGCGCGCGTGCAACTAAGGGCCAGAAAGCAGGCTTTTCTACAGAGCACAACCAGTGTTCTCAACAGATTTAGCAACTTTTAAGGCCTTATTAATGCTAAAAAGCGAGTAGCGACAAGTTTCACAACGTATTCTAAAAACATCGTAGGGGTCTCTCTCTTCCTCTCCTTCCCTGGATGGTTGTGTTTAGAAGGGAACTCCAGACCGGCTAAGACTCTTGCGAGAGTGATCATTCTAATCACAGGAGGTAAAGTTGTCACCTAAACATGTAAATAGTTTGTTTGAGCTCCTGTCTCACTCTTTGTTTCCGGACTTTGGGCTTACAGAGAACTGTAGTGCCAAAAACGTGTGAGCCATGTGAAGGCAGCCATGATGGATTCTGCCTGCAGTGCACTGATATTCCACCAGAGGGCAGAAGACATGATGAAAGTATTGATCGTACTGATGTCGTATAGCTTACAGAAACTAATGGTTCAAGTATGATACAAATGGCGTTAAAGGGTTAAACTGAGAAAGAGGCGAGAGAAAATTCCTCAGCCTGTAGAGGAGCATGTAATCCTTCAACTAAGCATGAAAATCCCTTAAATTGCAGGTTTTTACATGACAGCAACAGTATGCATTGCTGCAGTTTAATCTCCCCGGCTTGAATGAAGTAGCCAGCCTCACTTGGACGCCGTCCATTCATCCACCCATTATATGCCTGCTTAACCTCCGCAGGGTTACGCTGGACTGGAGCCTGTCCCAGCTCATACTGGCAGGTGGGGCACACCTGAGACAGGTCACCCATCTGTCACAGAGCTACTCTGACCGTTTTTTACAACATTAAAAATACACATTTAATAGTTAAGTACATTGTAATGCCACTTAATGCTACTTTACAGCTTACTTAAACTTTTCCATTGCTACATGGGGTGTTGCTACCTTTAATTAAAGCAGCACTAATGGATTTTTTGGCAACTTTGGGGCAGCACAAAAAGCTAAAAACACAACATGGACATACAGTATTATCACTTTGGACATCAAGCTGATATGGAGCGAAGTTAGAATTCATTTGCAGCTGTGTTTCCAGCCACGCAACAGATCTAAGTTCAATATTCACTCTCTTTTTAAGAGTTAAGTTATGTTCCTACAAAAAACAAAAAACAAAAGATGAGCTAAAGGACACTGAAGTGCTTTGTAGCGCAAAGGGAAGTGGCAGATTTGACAGATAATTCTTGTGGGTTTGTCACAACAAGTGAACCCTTTCAGTCATTTGGTCCATTGTTACTGTGAAAATAATTATGTGTGCACCTTGAAGGGTAACAGCCAGAACATTTTCACATATTTCAGCCAAAGTTGGTGCTTGTAAGTGCATTTTGCTGATAATAGTAACTTGGTGGTATTAGTGCTTTTACTGAAGTGAAGGATGTGAATACTTCTTCCACCTCTGTAGCTGCCCTCTGAGGATCACCTGGTCCCAGTGTGCAGTGTTTCTTGTCCAGCTGCTGCTGAGATACACTGCCTCTGTGTTCTCCACAGAGAGAACATTATCTTCCTCTCATCATTGTTAAATTATGATGTCAGGCTGATCAGGTCCAGGTTCTTTGACTCTGAGCCTCTCTTACAATTTTCTTCTCTAAAAAGCCATTATTTTTACAGAATTGTCTGCCTCCATTGCAGCTAGTGGTAGAACCTACTGGAACGATCATAAACGGTCATTCTGACCCATGACTTCCAAAACTCTATTATCTCTCATGATAAATACCAGACTAACAGATTAATGCATTTATTCTGTTAGTTTATCTTTTTATGAATGAAATAACACATTTATCAATATGCATGCCATCATGTGTAGTAAACCGTAATGGTTGCATATATTCACAGCAGTTTTTTTCTGTAGGATGATAACATCGCTGATTCAAATTTTAGATTAATGTAGAATTACTCATTGTGAGAAACAGTTAATATAATATAAAGGCTGAAAACGAGTACAAAAATAAACCAAAAAAGGAGACATTGCTATTTGTAATAAGTAAGGCTACTTTGTTTCAAAAGTTGAGAGCTTTAACACAAAAATTCAGTGAGTTAAAGGTGCTGAGACAAAAAGTGTTACAACCGTCCCTGGTCTCCCCTATTTTATTTTTAATTGAATGTAATTAATTCATTATTTGTATTTTAATGTCAGGAAATTGGAAATCAAGGCCGCTTGTGGAGTGTAATTGACAGAGACAGTGATAGTTGCTAAGCAACCAAGATGCATCTACGACTGTGCAAAAAGTAACAATATTAACAGTGGCAATTTCTGCCGGGTCAATATGACTGACTATGGCCAAAATAGGTAAAAAATTATCAAAAAATCCTTGCTCATTTAAAAAAAATATAGTATATATTTTAAAGTTTACTACAAAAATTCAGTGAGTTATAGATGCTCAGACAAAAAGTGTTACAACCGTCCCTGGTCTCCTCCTACTTTATTTTTAATTGAGTCTAATTAATTAATTATGTGTATTTTAATGTCGGGAAATTGGAAATAGTGAAGTTTTAACGCAAATATTCCATGAGTTATAGGTAGGTAGCGCCCTCTATTGGCCAGACGCCACTGAGAATGACTTTAATCCTATTGTGTGCACATGGGTTTACATGCAGCCACCTCAATCAAAACAGCCAAACAGCTCCCACACAATGTACGCAATTACTGATGTCTGATAGGACAAAGCAATTTTCTGAACACCTCGTCTGCTTGCCAATCAAAGATCTTGGTGACAAAAATAAAACAAAAATTTCAATAATCTGTGAGAAATGTATTATTTATGTTGACGCTTCAGTTGGATTGACGACAGGAAATGTGCATTCCCGTGGTGAATCTGGCATTAAGGCCTCTTTTTTCTTTTTTTGTGCTAAGACAAGTCAATCAGAATGTCGTGACATGCTCCAGAGGATAAATGGTTTAGGTTTTCAGATTAATTTTCGACCCGAAAGTCATGACCAAGAGAGATGTGCAGCAGGAATAGTTTGACAGAAGTGCAATTACCTCTGATTACTTTCCTAATCATAATCAGACAGGCTCCATGTTGTCCGTGACAGGGTTGAACTCAAACAGTGTCCTTGTCAGAGAGCAGTGCCTGATAATGATTGCGGTTTCATGCCTCAGGTGAGAGAAGATGTGTTGTGTGTGTGTGTGTGTGTGTGTGTGTGTGTTTGAAGTGTGTTTACTTGCCACAGTAAACACATCCTGTATCAGACGCGCGGATCAGAAATGAAATTATGAACTTGTTTTCTCGTCTAAAGTGATAAGGCCTGAATGGTGCCCATTTGTGTGAATCACCCACATGTTAATTGCTTCCACCTAGTCTAATACACATGTAAATTCGGTTTTGTAGTTCATTTACAATAATTCCCGACCATTTAGCATCTCATCTGTCCGCCTGGTATTACAGAATGTATCATCCGTAGCCCGCTGCAGTGTGAGCACCATGTTGTAATTTTAGGTGCTTTTAGAGATGTTGTTAAATGGCACAGTTACCCTAATGGATTCTGCTGGAGACCAGTGCACCCAGCCAACTCATCAGCCTTACGAGGCAACTCAAACTATTGTACCCAGTAGATGAGACTTTGGTTCGAAGCGATGGGCTCGGATGCAAATGATAGGAGAATAATAGCTAATGGTGCATGATGTGCATCCATTTTTACATTCTGCTGAGGTAATAATGTGGTAATCCTCAGACACTCATTTGATCTTTTTCTTTTGTCTCTAGCTTTTTCTGGGAAAAATGCACCCATTCAGATATATACTGGAAATCTGCCCTTCAAATTAACGGCAAAAATACATCATTTGGAATTACTGTTCGGCGCAGGGCTGACGACGTGTGGTCGATGTTTGATTGGTTGTTATGCTCTTGTCCAGCCAAATTCTTATTGGTCAGACAGTCGCTGGTGTTACTTTAATAAGAAGAGAACCATGTCTTAATCCATTACTGTAGGGGGGCAGGACATATGCTGACCAAATGTATTTTATTTTGAAGTGCCAGGTCATTTACTGAACATTTCTTCAGCACCAAACTAATTGACCCTTCGCTCAGCCCCGCCAATTTTAGTTACTGTTGCTAAGCCTGCCAAACTTTCCATCCTCACACTGCTTTTACAGTGACAGATTTCATACTGAAACTGGGGGTTAATTGTTGAAACAGGAGGTCTTTGAATTCTTAGAGAAGTAAACAAAAGCAGCTTCTCATTTCTATCTGACGACTGTGGATTTTGCCGGCTAAAGTAATGACTCACAAGCACATTTCATAAGAGTTGAAGTGGCTGATGTGAGCTAATGCTAACTGGACTTGAGTCAGACGAGAAGTTTTAGAAGTTATTTTAATGTTTCCATCTGAAACATTTTAAAACAAGAACCCTGTGAAAGTATAAATGTAAAGTTACCTGACAGCTGTGTGACTGAGGCTAAAGCTAGCTTACATCTCAGCAAACATTGGTCGGATGGTGAAATACAGCAGGTATATTTCCATGATAGATGACAGAAATGTAATCATTAACGTGGGAAAAGGAAGCGCAGGGACTTGATTTGTCAGGCAGACTTTGAAACGGGTCGACCAGCCCAACCGCTATCCTGAAAGACAGCTGGGATAAGAGCTAAGCTAACCTGGCTTAGACCTGAGACAGAGAGCCAGAGTGGGAAGTGTCATCATCGACTCACTTTGAGTCTGCATCAGACCACATCCTCCCCCTCAAACCCCCCACAAATACAGGTGCAGTGGGATCTAACAAATCTCAAGTTAAGGTCAAGTTACTGCAGCTAGTAAGCTGATGTTAGTTAGCCAGACATGCTAACATTTATAGCTTATATTTGAGCAGATGAAGACAGAGTTTAATTCATTCACCACGTGTGTGCTCTTGTGTTTCGCATTTTTGAGAGACTACAAAAAAAAATCACCATCCAGACTCATGACACACTGACTATCACTCTTCTCAAAGCCTCCTGCACACCGCGTACAGCTCTAGATACGGTTGCTAAGCCATGATTGGACAGTTGCTGTTTGGAGGTGGGGCTTAGCGAAGGGTCAACTGACTCCACCTCAAAGAACAAGTACAAATCACAAAAAAAGCAGGGAAGATTTAAAAAAAAGTTTATTTTTTAGTGTTTAATTATTTTGTTAGTTTGTTATCGTGGATATTTCCAAATACATAGAAACTGTAATTTTTGGAAAAATGTCTGCGAAAACAGCATTATAATGAAGTACTGTAGTGCTGCATAGATGCTATGGCCTACAAAGCTTGTTCTTCAGATGAAAGAAAACATGTAGTAGTAGTTCTAATAGATTCAGCTGCAGAAAGAAAGTAGTTCCTCCAGTAAACTCCTCACAGCAACGTCTGTGAATTATCTTGAGGAACCAGGTTATGATTTTTGGAAAGAGACACTGGTTTTTAATCTTTTAAAATGTACTTTTTTGGTGCTTTGAACACCACAAACCAAATGCCATTTAAGTTCCATTATATTGGAAAGAAAGCAGACATCTCCACAACTCTGCAACTCACACCAAAAGAATCTGGATGGATAAACAGCACCACAGGCCTGGGGGGAAAAAATGTATTTTTGATTTGGGGGGGAATTGTCCCTTTAATGTAAAATGTTAAACGTCATTACTGGGCATGTGGTGAAACAATTGATGCTCCTGTTTTGTTGAAAGTCTTTATTATTACATAATTAGTTATTGATGTTATAGATTTGTCATCAGGTTTTATTCCCTGCAGCCAAATTCTGCTGTCGAGCTGCACTGACATATTGTCACAAAATCAACTTCTGTCAAACATGACAGGTAAATCTAATACACAGTCGAACTGTGTCAGGTGTCACAAACGTTATTAATCAGAAATAAAATGTACAACTTCTGGCATACAAATATACACCGAATATAACCAATTACTCAGTGCCATGACAAATAATCATTTTTGTCCCTTCCTCCCCTCAGAGAGACAGCAGGAGCCGGGGAGCCAGCCGAGCTGTCAGACCAGCCGCAAAGAAACAAACATGTTGTTGTTGTTATGAGCTGTCGATGGAATCTAACCGTGCACCTAAACTGACAGATTTCTTTACTACCTCTGTATCAAAATGAAATTCCACTTTCCACATGTGTGCCCTCGGCAGCGGCAGGAGAAACAAGCGTGCCAGCAGCTCCTGATGCCACAGATCCTGCTGCAAAAAGAAACACCATCTCCTCATGAAACACCGTCTCTCCAGCATGATGTTGTTGAAGATGCACGAATCAAAATTTGTACATTAAAATGGGCTCGATGTAATGTGAAAATGGTCACACTGTGGAAAATGAACTGACCCCTTCACTAAGCCCCACCCCCCTTAGTTACGGTTGCTATGCCTGTCAAGTTTTCCATCCTCGCACCGCACATATGCTGTTTACACTGATAACAGTGGCAGATTTAGGCGGAAATTGGGAGTAATTGTTGAAACATTTGTTTTTGATTTGGCAGAGAAGTAAACAAAAGCAGCCTCTCATTTCTAACTGATGGCAGTGGATTCTGTCAGCTCTCACTAGCAGCTTTCATTAGTGTAGCTGGCTAATGTAAGCTAATGCTAATGCTCAAACTCCTTGAGTCTGCTGAGATGTATGTCTCCAACCGACTTTTTAACGTTTCCATTGACATATTTCTTTTTACAGAGCCCTGTAAAAGTGTATGAAATATGTAAAGTTACTTAAAGGCTGTGTACTTAATATCTTAATGCTAACAGGCTGAGGCTAAAGCTACATCCCTGCAAACGTTGGTCGAATCCTCCAAGTTCCTCACGTTTTATACAGTGTTTTTTAATGGGAAGTGTTGGTGTGTGTCCTGCAAGCAAAATTGGACTTGGGTTGGGGCGATTCGTCAACGCACTGACATACCGTGTCTGGTCAAAGCACAGATTCACCCGGAGAACAAGCTGCAGAGAGTAAGCCTCGCTGCGATCATCCAAAGTGTGGGAGTATCTCAGACAGAGACGCAACAGTGTGCTTCTGTTTAAGCTCCACAAACTGGACTTGACTTGTCACAGCAGTGTAATTAAGTAAAATAGATTTTCTAAATGTTGCTTTATCGCCCCACATCAAACGTAATGTCTGCACCACTGCTGTTAACTTCACACCATGTGTCATCTAACAGTGGTATTTGGCCACTTTATGCTTTCTGTTTACCTTAACAGTGATGTATGAGTGAGAAATGGTTAAAATTAATGCTACAGGCAGTCTATAAGCTGATTGAATTATTCTCTTTGCCCCACACTGACACACATATACTCTGCGAGTCATCATCTTACCTGCATATTACTGCAGTGATCATATAAATCCACGTCACGGTTTAGTTTAAGTTTTAAGCCAGGCACTTGTGTGAAAATACTGATTGTCCAGTTCAGTGAAGGGCTGACACAATGATTAGTAGATAAATTAATATGCATCACAGCTACTTTTGTATTTGAGGTCCAGTATATTTCTGATCAGGCATCTCACACAGAGTCTATTAAATACTGTATGATGGAAATAAAGCTTTAAAATATACAAATATTATCATTATTCTAATGTGCTTCATGTGTCTGTTTTTCAGGATTATGGTTAAATACTGAAATATTCACGAGACAATTTATTATTATATGTATTATTATATATTCTATTTATTTTAGGTCGATCAACTATTATATTAATTGAATAATAATGATAATAAAATCTTTAGAATAATCAATAAATGAATCATTGAATTAATCAATTAACTGAGACAATAATCACTGTATTGGTCATCATAAATGATGGTCAGTTGTAGCCCGACACTGCATGAAAAGTCAAAGTCTGAAGTCATATAAGAACAGGCTGCTCTAAACCCCCCAGTGCTGTGTTCAAAACTGTGGATTTCAAACAAAAGTTTTAAAATGACTTTTTAAAAGAATGCCACCGTTCCTTTGTTTTGTTTTTTATGGAAAAATCTAACTGTACTAATAATCACTTGGTTCCTTTGCTCGGCTAAATTGGAAGATTAAGCCACACTGACTTCTTACCTCGGATGGCATTTCAATAACTAAAAGACTTGTCTGTGTTGCATATTGCTCGCAGCCTGCTCTCTACTTCAAGCCCAGCACTCACATTTATATTCAATAAGCTGCAGATTTCCTGTGGTTTCTTTTAAGTGGGTGCTTTTGTGTTTGATTCTTTTTCTTTTAATATAAGCTTACACAACTCACACACAGGAACATTTATACACGGCTAGCAGGAAGAGTTAGAAACCAAATTATAACTAACTTATTATGAATAAATGATGAAGCTGTGATCGGATAATTAGTGCTGTGGTTATGCTGTTTTCATACGCTGTGTTAGAAATTGAATCAGATGGTATTACTGCTGTAAAGTCCTGTAAGCCAACACCCATACATGGAGCAATTTAGCATCAATAAAGTCCAGAAAGTATAATGATTAGGAAAGTGTGTTGCCATAAAGGAACATGAGAACAGCACTTCACTGTGAATATTTCATGACTTGAAGCCTTAGAAGAGCCAAGGCGGCCATTTTGACCGTTCTCAAATTGATATGTGCAATAACTTTGTTGAATTAAAAACACAACGCTGCTGGTACCTAACTTTTCCTAAAAGTGTCTGTATTTTCTTTTAAAATGTTTTTTATATAAATTTCACAAAAGGCAAAGATTATTTTTACCTATTTCAGCCATAGGCGGTCATAATTGCCACTGTCATATTGTTACTTTTTGCACAGTTGGAGATGCATCTTGGTAGCTTGGCAACTATCATTGCCTCTGTCAATAACACTTCACAAGTGGTTTCAATTTCCAATTTCCTGACATTAAAATACAAATAATTAATTAGACTCAATGAAAAATAAAGTAGGGGAGACCAGGGACGGTTGTAACATTTTTTTTGTCTCAGCATCTATAACTCACTGAATTTTTCTGTTAAAGCTCTCAAATTTTCCAGCTATTTTTGTTTTAATTTTGTTTTATTTTTGTTTAATTTCTTTTCCAGCCTTTTCCCATAGGATATGATTTATTTTTTGTGATGGTTCTAGCAGGAAATTAAATAACATGCTTATAATATGTTTATAACATCTTTAGCATGTTTTTAACATGTCGGATCACTGATGTTTATTACCCTACAGAAAAACACTGCTGTGAATATATGCAATCATTCCAGTTTACTACACATGATGGCATGCATATTGATAAACATATAAATAAATGTTACAAAATTTACATGTTCAAATTATTATTTCATGTTTTAAAAAGGTAAACTAACAGAATAATTGCATTCATCTCTTAGGTTTTTATTTATCATGAGAGATAATAGAGTTTGAAAGTCAAATGACCACTTGTGGCCATTCTAGTAGTTATGAATTGTGGCACTTCTA
>JAJHUR010139718.1:9482-22493 GCA_027495735.1 Lutjanus campechanus
TGGGGGGGGGGGGGGGGGGGGGGGGGGGGGGGGGGAGTATCACTTCCAGCTATGAGATGGTTGAAAATTCTGACTCCTGTGGAGATGCCTTCTGGACGTTCAAAAGAAATGTCTAATGAGAGGCGTAGACAACATCCTCATTGATCTCCGAATGGGAATTATTTTTGCTGGCTGAAAACCAAACGTGTGCTGATAAAGTAAGTTAAGGCTCCTGCGTTTGGTTAAAATTAGCCTTTTTTTTTTTTTTTTTTTTGTCGTCGCTTCTTCACATGTGGCGGCTGTACGTGCTGGGTCACCTCAGCTCCGGCTTGATGCCATTTCAAGGCAGACAGCTCATCAAGATAAGTGACAAATGCTGGTAACCTGACCAACAGAAGGGAGAAGGTCACTGTTTAAAATGCCATCTCAGCCTCAAGGCAAAAAAGCTGCATACTGCTTTAAGCAAGGAGCAGTTGCTTGTGTTTGAGTGCCACATGGCACCGGCAGGAACAGGCACAATCTTATCTTTGCTATGCTCTGTGACTGATTCCCATGTGGTACACAGATTGCATAATGAAGCTGGACCGTGAAAACCCACAGATGTTATTGTGAGCCACACTGCCAGCGGTTGGCAGAAAGGCCCGCTGCTTGAATGGTGCTACAATGTGTTTTTCGTGCGTGGGCGTGCGCATGAGAGAGAGGGAGAGAGAGGAAGAGAAAGAGCAGCAGAGGCAGCCTACTGGTTTCAATGTGCCACGGCATGTGTTGGTAGGACAGGGGGTGCATTTGTTGATGAAGTGCGTGGGCAGGTCTATCCAGGTGCACCTCAGGAGGCGGACGACCTGTGAGGTACCTGATGTCTGTGTTTACCTTTCTCCCACCTCCTCAATATGTGTGCACTCCTCAATATGTGTGCACTGCACGGACGAGTCGACTTTACATCTTGAAAAGGGGAGGAAAGGTGTCTGGGTAACGTGTTTGCTCACTGTTATCTGCATCAACAAACCATATTTCACATCACAGATTCTGCATTCAGTGTAAGTGCACACTTTGATATGAAGTTTTCAGTGAAACCAGGGAAGGACTTCATGCAAAATAACTGTTTGTCACAAGCTCATTTTCTATCGTTCCCGCAGGAAAATTGGTACTAACCACAGTCTAAGACACTGACTCACTACATTTTTGTTTTAATCTGTTGTCTTTTCAGCTCTATTGCTTAAACATGTATCAAATATGACAGAAATACACTCTTAGGCAGTGGAAAAGGAAGTGTGGGGTTTAAATTAAAGAGATCAACAATTCCGACACACTGCCATCCCAACTTATCACATACATGCCTTTTAGTGTCTGTGTCTGACAACAGCTGAGGCAGTTGTTGACCGCTAGTGGCCAGTTAAAGGATAACTTCGGTATTTTTCAACCTGGGCCCTATTTCCCCATGAGTATGTGTGTGTATGATTGATAGATACAACTCGTTTTAAAATTAGTTCAGTATTGAGGGAGGTGGATGCAGCCGGCAGCCACAAAACGAGTTATAACGATAGATATGAGAGCAAACGCGTCTCGTAAATGTTTGTGCATTAAAAGTGCTTTTTTTCGCCACAGTCTGGCTCAGATCGGCAGTGTAATCTCTGTCAACAGTATGCAAAACCTCTCCCTTTTACCCTTCACTTCCTCTGGGCTGTGTGTGACGAAATCTCGCGGGATCTTTGTTTGTTGCCGGAAGAAAACAGAGGAGCCATGCTAAGATTTGGTCAGAGAGAAGTTGGTCATCCCGGAGTTCAGTTAAAAGTTTTACTGCAACTATTGAAAACAATGGTTCGTGTTTGTGCTTATCCGAATTGCAAGAGCAGGATGTCGCGCAACACCCCATACAGCTTTCATAGGCTGACTTTGTCGGACAGCAACATGCTGAAGTTGTGGCTAACTGTGCTAAAATTGGATGCTAACACTCCTGTCCAGACACTGCGCCTTGCAGACCATCGGGTCTGCAGTGCACACTTTTCCCAAGATGACTACTGCCAGCCCAAGAAGAGAAGACATCCAATCCCGAAACACTTCTTATTCAAGAAAACGGCTGTCCTACTCGTTGCAACAAAGACATTCTTCAACAAGCAAAGATCCCGTTAGTAACTATAATCTATATAATAACATTACTGAGTGTCAGGATCCCACAGTTTCCCGCTGATGCCTAACATCTGCCTCACTTTTGTCTTCTTTTTGGTTTGGCATCTTATAAAAACTTAGTTCTGGGTTCTTTAACTTATTGATAGTGCATCCCAGCACATAGCAGCTTTTGGACATTTTTCTGTTGTTTGCTAACATATGGAAAGTGACTAGAGGCACCCTCATACAATCCAGTCAATGGAGAGTCATAGATTGTTTCCCCCCTTGGTGTCCCCTCCGGCCAAAGATGCATTTGGTGAGGTCACCTTGACCTTTGGACCACCAAAATCTAATCAGTTCACTCTGAGTCCAAGTTAACATTTGTGTCAAGTTTGAAGAAATTCCCTCAAGGCATCCTTGAGATATCACTACGTCCAGTAGTATTCAAGATTAGTTGTGGACAAGATGTACAGTTCCACTGATCACTCACTCACTCACTCACTCACTCACTCACTCACTCACTCACTCACTCACTCACTCACACGCAAGTATTACATGATCCTTTGCTGGCTTACAAAGAGCTAACAGTAGTGTCAGATGATCATCCTGTCTTTCAGTTTCACATATACATAGTCATTTGATCCTTTGTTGATATACATATATTGACTATAGCAGCTTTAACTTGCTATTGCATTTGCTTTTATTCCTCAAGGTAGCAAAAACCCACCTCAAAAGGGAGAGAATTAACAAGACACAACCTTAATAGCTACTCTCTAGCATCTTTATTGAGAATTAAGGAATACCATTAATGTTATTCATAATTAAATGGCATAATGAAGCAGGCTACTCTACAATTAAGTGAGTGAGAGAGGGAAAAAAGTGCATGAAATTTAACTTTGGTCTTTACTTGATTGAAGTTTTTTGTTAAATTAGAAAAAAGCAGAAGATAAAAGCAGAAAGAACGCTCAGAAAACTCAGCTTAAGGTACTGGTGGGGTCTCGTTAATTTAGAGATAGGGCTCACTTAAGGGCTGCTTTTTGGAGCAAATCCCCTTTTTGAAGTTGACTAGACCAACGTTTCTGTTTAAATAATTTGTCAGTGAATATTCTCATCTCTATTTCTATATTATATTTAAGGTTTTATTTAGTCCACACTGTATGTTAATTATAACGCAGAAGCTTTTTAGTTCTCTCTGCATTCTTTTGGTGGCTTGGCACATTTTTACATAACCTGCCCATTTGAAACAGCTTTCAAAAAAATAAGTAATTTGAATTCAGTATTCTAGAGATGAGTGTGGGCATGTGTGTGAGTATGTGCGAAAGAGAGTGAGCTATGGATAATTTGTACCATCTGCATTCACACAATTGGAAATTTTGAGCATCTCTTTAATTAGGTGTTTTCAGTGCAGCCATTTGTGAGCTGAAATGTTGGATGTGCTTGGCCGTCTATCCCGAGTTTAGCTGCAATATGTTTTAGACAGCGCTGACAGCTTGTTATCCCATCAGTTCCTATCTAATCTCACAGCTCACTTCCTATCAGTGTGAAATCTTGCTGTATTTAATCCTTCATACCTGACTACATTTTCAGCAAGAGATAGAGCACGGCGCACATGATTCTGCATTATTATGTGGGGATTTTATTTTTGCTTTACTTCAGATGAAACTTTAAATTTAGTGCTCAGAGTGTGGCTTTATCTAAGGGAGGGCCCAAAACTGTAATTGCATCTTTAATTTTCCCCGCCAGTCGTAAGCCCGGAGGGGATCATGTAATCGCTTCTCTGTGAGTGTCTGCATGATGGCTGGGCCTACATCTTGAATACCATGGACTGATCAGCCTAATTTTTTTTGGTGCACATTCATGACTGTATGCTGCAGGACCTTTTTTAAAAAAAATCACCTTTATGTTTTTATGGCCAGAGGCGTTATGTTTTCAGGTGATGCCACTGTTGTTGGATGTGACATCTCAAGAACGCCTTGAAGGAATCTTTTTCCAACCTGACAAAAATGTTCACTTGGACTTAAAGATTAGCCAGTTTGATTTTGGTGGTTGAAGGCAAAGGTTACAGTGATTTCACCAAACACATTTTTGGCCACAACTTAAAATTTGACGTGGTAATTATGACAAAATTAGAAACAAATAAGGTCAAAGGTCAACTGTGACAGTAAAGGCAGCATGTTTCTCACTGGAATTTATTCACTTGAATCACATGTTCAGTGAGAACTTCCATTTTACCAAAAAAACAAAACAAAACAACAAAAACAAACAAAAACGCTTAATACATGTTTTGACTAATTAGTCCGATACCGATAGACATGGTGGTGATTGAAACACTGTGACCTGTTTCTTTACGCACATACCATTGTCCTTTGTTGCATCTTCTTCTGTCTGGCCATTGTAGATTGCAGTTTTCTTAAGTTTTTGCTAGTGTTAGTGTTTTGTGTTAATCTATTTTGCGGTAAGAACTGTAGCACCTTGCGCATTCCAAACACAATTGTCCTACACACCTGTGTCTATTTATTACTTGGCTGTGTGTTTGATGTGACCTGTCACCAGCAGGTTATTGCCCCCTGGTGGTGTGGCATATGAACACCCAAAACATAAATCAGCCTTTCAAGAATTACAGCACCCATACTGGCTCCAACAATACCTTCAATTAAATTCCTTCAAAGTCACAGATCAATATAATGACAAGCTCCATATTAAAATTGTAAATAAAATTAAGTCTTCCCTTCAGACATTGACTTGACTGGTTGGTGGAGACAAATGACTGTGAGGCAGTAATTCTATTTTTTGACTGCTCTGTTTTATACGATCATTGACAGCTGACTTCTCAATTCTTCTTAACCGGCCACTAGGGGGCGCAAGTGATCCACAACTGCTTCTATGTGAAATCTTGTTTCAGCTCAGGACAATGTATGCAACTTTGCAAACCTGACAGTTGTGGTAGCATTGCAGTAGGTGCTTCACCATCTGTTGCCTAGCAGGGATCTGCACTCATACATACATACATCTGCGCTTCATGGCTGACTTTAACATTTCTTGGCATTGTTTTACAGCTGTGTTAACAGGTATTTAACGGTAAAGTAACCTAAAACTTTTTAGAGACACAAGCCTAACAAATCTCTCCTGTATTTTGAATCTTGGTGGTTGTTCGATGCTACTGTTACATCTAAATTGTCACTTTTAAGATCAAACTGATTTTTACCTCTTGTCTCTTATTCTCTGCCCCTTCCCCTCTTGATTGAAAAGCTTTTGTCTACTTTTCCTTTTTCCTTTGATGAACCTGGGAAAGTTATTTTAAATACACGCGCTTTCTTGTTATTGTCTCTCTGTAATCAAAGGGTATTATACTGTCTAGACAGAAATTCTTATGTGCGCCATTATATCAGCTTCAGATCAAAGCTGAGGCTGAATGCTGGACAATACTCTTTAAGTGCATGAGAGTGATTCACAGAGCAGCTATACCTGTGGATTAGTCTGATACCATGGCTTTACCTGTGATCAGACCTGAGCCGGCAGACGACTGTGGTGGGCAGTCTGAAGCAGAGGTGCCTTCAATACAGGTGATACAGACTGAAGGACACAGAGGCCATTTAGACACTTGGCATTGTATTGTACATTCCTGAAAATAAATAACTATTATTAAAGGGAAAATTCGCCACATCTTACATGAATGTCCAATCAGCGCTTGATGGTAAGTGTAGCCTGTAGACCTTTCACAGCAGCCATTTTGAAATGAAATAGCAGGGTAAACACAGGTGTTAGAAATTATACTAATCAAGGTTCCGTTCAGGTCAAACACAGTCAGGGTGCTCCCACTGCGTGTTGCCTAACTGGAAAGGCTCTGCTATGCTAAATATAACAGGACCTTAGTATCATTAGCGACACCTGTGCTAACGCAACTAGTTCATTCAGTCTCCGTCTCTGCTAAGTTTTCACCGGCGAGAAAGCATTCCAAAATAAGTGCAGAGGATGTTATGGACAAGGAAACATTTTAAGGATGTTCAGCCCAGGCGCGGCTTTACGGGTGGGCCTGACGGGTCTGGGCCCACCCACTTGTACATTTGACCCACCCTAAATGACTGGGGGAACATATATTTCTTAAATAATAAGCTCTATCGGCATTGAAACCATCTTTAAAAAGTGTCATAACCAACTAGAAGTGCTAGTTGCTCTCCACAGCATTATACCAGTCATTTTTGTTAAAGTAAGATTACCAGTTGGAAACAGTGTTAACTTTTGTAATTAAAAGGCCCACCCAAAGTTACTGTGGCCAAAATTGAAATCCTGGCGCCGTGCCTGGTTCAGTCGTGTTGGTGCGAGCCAAAGTATGGCTGGATGAAATGCGGTGGAGAGAGATGGAGGCTATGCAAGAGGGTACGGCCAGCAGGGACCAAGCATGCCAATTGCTCTGTTGTTTCTCGCAAGAACCAACACAAAAGTCTTCATCTATTCAGGGGTCTGCAACTATTTTTGGCCAAAAAAATTTAAAAAAAAACATCTGTCTGGAGCCACAACTCCTAAATTCTCTATTTTCTTCAGGGACTTTTTTCTTTTTTTTCCTGATTTAACATCCATTTATAACATTGGGAGGACTAGCCAGTGGCAAATTTTAGAAGAAAGGGTGCTGAGGTGGAGACGTAGGTTACGACACAAATGAAACATTTTTTTTTTACAGTTAGTGAATGTAAAAATCACTTAAGGCCTACAACAATTAAATACAAATGTTAAAACAGGAACTGTTATTCATTTCCATTTCATTTTAGTCACAGCCTGAGGGAGTCACTGGAGAGGGGCAAAGAGCTGCATGTGGTTTCAGAGCTGTAGGTTGCAGACTCCTGATCTGCTTTTGCCATCCGAGGATGTCAAAACCCAGTGGATTAAATTTATTTTTTATTGAAATGTGAAATGTGATGGAAATGTTACCACAAAGACTGGAAAACTGGAGTGTGTGTGTGCATTTTACAGACTGCTTTATCAACAAGCACCAGTAATGACACAAGGTCAAGGAGGGATCGATACAGGTTTGCTGAAACCTGACCTAAAACTTAAAAGCTGTATATTTTAAAGAGACTAAGCATATTTTGTGTGTGTTGCCTTCTACTCAAACTGTTTTGCTATGTTTAATGTTAATTTATTGGTCCCTTTTCCCTGTTGAACTTGGTGTTAGCATGCTGTGCAGCTAATGTGGCTAGTACTCCTTCAAGCTGGGGTGATGTTGGACTAATATTGAGGAACAGTCAAGAGATAGTGTGTGGATGTAAAGCCTGTAAAGTTTCATTTGAAGCCAAAACGTTTGTTTGTTTGTTTTCATGTTGCTTTTCGTATACTGCAGAGCTGGCTCTGCTACCATTAGCTTTTAAAATCGGTTCTGCTCTTTGCTATTATGTCTGCGTGTGGAGCTGCTGTGTGTAAATTTACTTGATAGGTGAACCCTGCAGATAATGAGTGTGGAAAAAGAAATGGTCAAAATACGAGATTTCATTTGTTTAGCAATACCGTATAACTTTGATTAGCACCCAGCAGCTAGCTTGCTCAGTGAGTGTGGGCTTCTGAAACTCATGCACAATGCACCCTGGTACAGTACATGGGCTTTTCCATTGTCACTTCTGGCCGCACCAAGTTGCATTTCCTTTACCAGTTATATACCCCGACCTGCCTCCAAGCAGGTTGCAGTGACATCTTGCTTACTGCAGGCAGTTAGCAAGACTGAACTCATGTACAGCTCTCAGTACTTCTAAGATAAGATAAGATAAGATCAACTTTATTGATCCCACACGGGGGAAATTCACATGTCACAGCAGCTCAAGCAGTACAGATAGAAAGGAGAGGGTGACAATAGGATATTTATAAAAATTAAGATAAAAAATAGAAAATATGTATATACATAACAGAATTTTAAATATAAAATCTAAAGAATATAAAATGTAAAGTACTAAGTTTGACAGGACTATACACACAAGACTGTTTACAATATATACACCTTTCACTTATATGTGGAAAAGATGAGAATATACATAGGTACATACTGATAGCTGCTCAGGATAATTGCACATATTGTTGTAAAATACACACATGGTGTGTAGCATTAAAGATAAGAAACAATGTAAACTGTGTTGCCTTGCAGAGGCAGATTGCACGGAGGGGTATGTTGGATTGCACAAAATATTAGCAGCAAAAAAGATTTAACAGAGTAAACATACAATATTGCACGAGGATGGGAGGTAGGGAAGTGAATGAGTTATGCAGCAGACATATCAGTGCTACATTAAGTCATGCTGGTGTTGATGTTAAAGAGTCTGACAGCTGATGGGATGAAGGACCTGCGGTAGCGCTCCCTCTTGCACTGTGGGCGCAGCAGTCTGCTGCTGAACGAGCTGCTCAGTGCGTGTACGGTCTCATGCAGGGGGTGAGAGGTGTTGTCCATGAAAGATGTCAGCTTGGTTAACATCCTCCTTTCACCCACCTCCTTGATGGTCTCCGGGGACAGTCCAGGACAGAGCTGGCCCTCCTGACCAGCTTGTTCAGTCTTTTCCAGTCCCTCTCTGTGTTTCCACAGCCCCAGCAGACCACTGTGTAGAGGATGGCAGATGCTACCACAGTATCATAGAAAGTTCTTAGCAGTGTCCTGCACACTCCAAAGAACCTCAGTCTCCTCAGCAGGTGAAGACAACTTTGGCCATTCTTGTACAGGACGTTGGTGTTAGTGGACCAGTCCAGTTTATTGTTGAGGTGAACACCCAGGTATTTGTACTCTCCCACAACCTCAATGTCCAAAACCACTGGAGTAGTCTGCGGCACGTTCCTACGAAAGTCCACCACCAACTCCTTTGTCTTGCTGGCGTTGATGTGAAGGTGGTTGACCCCACACCAGTTGACAAAGTCAGTGATGACCCTCCTGTACTCCAGTTCTGGTTGTGCCAGAGAGGGTGAGGAGGTCCTGGGTCGGTGCTACGGTGGGTGGGGGAGGGAGTGGGAGCAGAATCAAACCTATTGAAAAACCTATTCTGTAACATCTAACTGAATCTCCGTGGTGTTAAGTTTTCATTTCTGTCCTACATTGCTGTTTGTACTGTGAGGTACTGGCTTTATTTTATTGTTTCGTGTTCACTTTCAGCTGTATAAGAATCGTGTGAAGTCACTGCTGATGAAAATTTTCCTGATTTTGCTGCTTCAAATAGCAAAATAATGAGGAACTTTTATTGTGAAGAATTTAGAGGAAATTAAGTATATAATCAACATGTTACAGCCACTCCACTCAAGACAAGTATCAGCGTATCTGTGTGTCATAGCCATCATTGTTCAAACCTTTACATATTTTCTAAAGGTCAATCCACATAGATAGCATTTTCTTTTCATGTCTTTGACATCTGTCGTTCACACAACACTTCTATTTGGTCCAGTGTCAAGGCCCACACTGATTCAGAGACACAAGTGAGCTTCATACCACTTCAGAACCAGACTTTTTCTTCTCTCTAGTGTGTTTACTGAAGGTTTGTGTTGATAATGTACTTGCAGAAAAATCTATAACCATTATTAAGAGCTATGAAGCCACTTTTTTACTTGGCAGAATCAGAATTTCTATAAACTTCATATTCACAACTGCACAATACAACTGTTGAAGCTGAAAATGTTCCCACACATACACAAAACACCATAACACTGCCTTATACAGATTAGGTTTGTTCCTTACAAGGAGCCTTCTCAAAATGTCTCTTTTGAATCCAATGACCCTCTTGAAATGCAGCTTCTTCTTCTTCTCCTACCTCAAAGGATTTTATATCTATACTGCACAAGCTGTTTTTGAAACAAAGGGAGTGTGTGTGGGTACCAACTGGTGCGGCCGTGGCTACTCTTCCTGTGAAGTGGGTGTGAGCCACTCAACTCCCGTTGTCACGGTCATGTACATCCCGCCTATACGACTATTCAGAATGAATGTGTGTCAAATAAAAAAAAGGATGTGTTAAATATATATAAAATGTAATTCTGTATTCGTCCTCCACCGATTGGACTGCTGGGTTAAAAATGACAGTGGCGAGTGCAACTCTCAGCAACCAGAAAAAGATGCCAAGCGCTGGGCACATTGTCACACTGAGGGCATTTTTAGCAGGGTGAAAATTTGCAGCATCCCCACTGAAAATAATTTTTTTTTAAAAGCTGGTCTCAGGAAAAATTAATTTGGTGGACACTGTCTATAAGACTTGCTCTGATCATATTTAGACACAGTCTAAGAGTATGTCTTAAACCCATCTACAGAAAATGGTTTCATTACATCTGTTTATGTTTTAAAGTGTATCTTGTAACTAGAATCTTTGAAAAGCTTTGCACATGAATGATGAATGAATTTAAAAGTTGCAGTTGATATGAAACTGTGAAAATGGTATTGTACGTGCTGAATAGTTTACACTTTAGTGGGATGCAAAAATGCTTTTAATTGACTTGTTAATGATTCAATAATACATTTACACATCATTTATAAAACCAGCCCATCTGCGCAGACACACCAGTGAACCAAACTGGGAGTCGCTGGTGCGATGATATGGATGTGATCCCTTGCAAGCTCCTCTCCCACAAACCCTCACATGTGTTCGATGAAGCGCCTGGTCGTGCTGGAAGTATGGAAAATGGGGGATTGATGCCAAGTGTCTGTGGTGGTGGTGGTCAGTCTGTGTATTTCTCCCTGCACCACCTGTGTGACCTGAACGTGGTAACACTTTATTTGGAGAGCGAGTGTTTGCAACATTTCAACAGCTTATTAGGTGAGATTCAACAATTCACTTCATCTTTAGATTATCTATAGAGTGTCTGTCACAATTTATGATCATACCTACATGGCCGGAGACCACCTCCAGTGGTTCTCAGGGTAATTTAGATGAATTTGAACTGCTCACTCAACCCCTACCATACTTACCTTCATCAATACCAGACTGGAATTCAACAAACAAGCAATAAACATTTAATGAAAGTTGAACCAGACAACTTTTCAGCTCCTAGCACGTCCATGTGATATGGTTATTGTGCCGCTGTGGCAAATACAACAGGTGTTGTGTCAAAATCTGTTTCCTAATCAATAATTGTTCCCCCAACATTTACTTCTTAATGCTAAGTTAAAGCAAAAAGTTCTATTTCCACTTTACATTCTTTTAACATTCTAATGTTCAACATTATGTATACAAACGTTAAAAAATGCAAAGACAATTGTGGAGACAATGGTTTTATCAGTTTGCTTTTGGTTAAATGTAAACAGCAGCAACAAAATGGTGATGATGACATCGCCGATATATTCATATTAAAAGTTCAACACTAAAGCACCATTGACTGACACACAGAGTCCTCCTCACCTCGTTCTGTCGGAGTCTTGCGTGTTGCGTCCTGTCAACTCGATCCGCCCCGTCAAGTGCAAAAGCTTGATCCATGATGCTGGGGTCTCTGTAAGAGGTGGCACAACAGTCTCTTGATTTCCTGTTTTTTCGCCCATTTCATTCATTTCATTTTCCTGACTGGGCATTCGTCAAGAGCAGGCTTAAATCCCGGGTGTCGCATGGCTCTTATCCCACTCTTATCTCACCTCCTCTCCTCCTGGGGTGGTCCACAGCAGTGCATCCAACTGATCTGACTGCATGTTCAAAAGATACATTGCTAATTGAGAAGACTGATTACAAAAAATTATGAGATACAATCACATAAGAGCACGAAATCAGTGCAACATACAAGAATATCCTCATAAGATACATAACTAGACCAACACAAAAGAATATACTGTACAATATAAATAATACATTGTGACACATAACAAAAGTCAGAGGAGATGAAAACTATTTCCAGAGCACGTATTACATATACCTGGGAGGGAAAGGGGTTTCTGTCGCTCAACCTGAATATGAGGTCAGCTGTAGGCACATACTGTATAAACAATGGCGGTGAGTCATAAAAACACAAGTTATAATAATGGACTCAGGTCTATTGCCTCATTCAACCCATGTGGCTCCAAGGAGCTGAAAGAGTATATCCAATATGCTTCGCTTTTCAATAACTGATTTATGATGTTGCCACCCCTAGGGTTAGGAATGACTCTCTCAATACCCATGATTTTAATGGAAACCTAGGGTTCTTTTCTTTCAGTGTCTTGCACTACAATCTATCAGTCTTTGTACTTCATTGTCACAGCATGTTACCTTTGAATGGAATCACTGCTGAGTAAATTGATGATTGTCTTGCTAAATGTATCTTTTGTCCCTAATTTGTAGGAGGTTTGGGAGAGAAATCCATCTTTAATCAGATTTTTGTTAGCCAAAATAATACATTTGTAAGGTTATTGGCTCAATAGCGATACTTTATTACAGACAAAGGTTACAGTCTGAGCACGCAGTGACAGATGTCACAGCCACTTCATATCAAAACCATATGTGTGTGCTTGCTTGTGTATAGATCGAAGTGTGCGCGCGTGTGTATAAAGAAAATGTGGCAGACCTACATCAGAATCAGGCACCACTGTCACGTCTGTTCAGTTTTATTCAAGAGGTTTGACCTTCTGCTCAAAGATTTAACAAATGGCTCAGTAGAGCTCACAGCCTGACAGAATACGAGTGTCCAATGAACCGTGGTGCATATTTAACAGGATCCAGCAGCCTGAAACATCTCTGCTATAAACTACACTCTCATCTAGCCATTCAGTCACTCTCAGTTGCAGGTCCGAGTGTACAGACAGCCTCGATTATACGCGCCATTGGACAATCCGCAGCATATCAGACACCGCTACTAATGATAATGAAGGACGAAGCACTTCTGTCTCCCTTTTCAAGACCCTTGCAGATTACTCTTTAACTTGCAAACGTTCTTGTCACAACATATTTCTCCGGATCAGCCCAGGAGTTTTTTTTTTTTAGAACACATGATTATTCAGTCTCAAGTCTGCCCAAGCCCCAT
>JAJHUR010139718.1:22513-61569 GCA_027495735.1 Lutjanus campechanus
GGAAAAAAAAAAAAAAAAAAAAAGGAAAAGATTGGGGCCCATTGTGTGATTGAGAAAGTACTGTGAGCTACTGAATAGAGCTTAACCTCAGAAGCACTCCACAATCAGACGGGGTCACACTGTTGCCTGTTTGCCATCTCGCATAGAAAAGGGATAGTTCCGTTTTTTTGAAGTGGGGTTGTATGAGGTACTTATGCATAGTCAGTGCATTACCTTTAGTGGATGGCAGTTAGTGCAGTCCCAGTTAGTAGAAGGAGAGAGAAGTCCCGGCACCAGAGCTCAGCATTGTACTGATGCAGACGAGGTTGGCAGAAAAATATATTTTAGCCGCATAAATAAAAGCCTGCCTCAAAAAAAAAAAATCTATCTGTTCAAATGTATGTCATATTCAGATTTTTTTCACTGCTTTACTTTCTGTCCGTATATTCCTACGCATACAAGCACCTTTGAATCTGTTTCACTCTGCGAATCAGCTGTAACAGCAGTTTATTCAAGAGGCGACTAATACAAGCAGATAAAAATGAGTGTTTATGACAGAGACAACATGCCACTGACTGTGGACACATGAGGGGAAAAAAATCATGGTCTACATGGATACATAAGATACAGAAGAAGAACGTCTGCAGAGGGAGACTGAACAGGCCGAGAGCCTGGACCCGCAGAGCTACTGCTGCCATGAGTGGGACTTACTTAAAACACCATTTGAGGATCTTTGTGAATCAGAGGATGTCAGCGCCCCAGTTACAGTCTGCAGCACCAACCACCCAGAGCTCCCAACTGCACTGAATACTGCTGTCCTGTGGAGCTTCCTCAATTTTCCAAAGATAAATAGGAAAAAAACATCCCAGAAGGTAAAGCTAGGGTCGTAGAAAGATAATTGATGATATTTGGTCCAACAGCATGATCTCGAGTGTGATATTGCTTTCATACATCAGATCTACAAGCACTAAATTACAATTTCTTTGTTTATTTACTCATTAAATTGGCTCCGCCAAAAAAAAAATGAAGAAAGGTTACACAACTGAACTGGACTGTTGCCAAGCAACACAAACATTTTCCTGAACGCTACTGTTAGCTTGCGAGCTACTTTGTGTTGGCTGACACATTACCACAGTAGAGCTCTCTCTGCCCCGTTTCCTGTCTACTCTCTAGCCTGTCCTGTCAATTAAAGGCAAAAAATGCCCAAAAAATAACTAAAGAAAAAAAAAAAGTTTTATTCACTGTTTTTTTCATGCTAGGGGCATGTCCGCTCCACTGTCTCAGTGTCAAATGCAATTACGACCTCGAAACCATCTCAGACACCATCTCACAGCTTTATTGGACATGTCCAGACATGTTTGAGCCGCCAGAGCCAGAGGTTCTCCTAAAACTCCAGGATTATTTTGTGAACTGAAGACCTTCACTCATCATCACATCGGCATAGTTGTGAGTACATACTGAGTGGCTTATTCTGGCAAAGTGGAATATCGCTTTAATGGTCTAACTCCAGAATTCAGTATTCTACAGTATTCTCAGTCTTTTCACATATTTTATTTAAGTACTGACTTTAATCAGAATCAGAATCAGAAATACTTTATTGATCCCTGGAGGGAAATTGTTAAAATAAAAATAAAAATAAATTTGCCAGAATTTACTGTGTTGCTGTGTGCAATTCACTAGGCTATATTTCTGCACCTCAGTCACCAAGACTACAGGAGTTATGCAAAGAAATAATTTGTAAATGTAAATGTCAAGTTTTAAGTAAAAACAGCAATCTCCAGATAAGAAACTGAAACACTTGACCCACAGACCGTGCATTAAATTTACTTACATTCACAGAGTGTACATTAATCAGGGATTTCACTTTCAGTTTCTAAGTCTGCAAAGAAACATGTTAAAACTCTGCTAAGTGCAGGCAACACAGATCACTTAGCTTCCCTTTCTTGGTCCAACATTTTAATGCACCATTAAGCTTACTGCAAGGAAATCTTTATCCCATCTTTCTGGTTGGAAATTATACAACAGATTAAATATTAAGTGCAAGATTACAGTGTGGCCAGGAGCTGGAGCGGATAATGGTTGTCACTCTGGAGATACAACATACACCACAAATGTTAACAGCCTTGAAATTTGCATGTCAGTGTCAGGGTTTGTTAGGATAACTGTTTCTGAACAAAGTACCAGACATGTTCACTTCCTTATTTCATTTGATTACCATACACTTATTGGAGCAATGCTGTGCAATAAGTGGTTACAAAGTGCGTGCAGAAAATAAAACAGTCTCAATTACTGTAAATGCTACTATGATAAATGTCAAAAGTGGCGAGCCAGGTGTCCATCACTTCAGCTGCAAATGACATGTGGACTCTCACTCTTTATTACAGGAGGCAGAAATGAATTTTGAGCTGCACAAAAATAAAGCAAAGGCTTTTTGTTACAACTGGAAATTCAATCAAGCTCTAGCACTGAGATCAATCTTTTGAACGCTTTAAAAAAAATGATAAGAACAATGGAAGATCTCTCACTTTTGACTATTGCTGCAATAAGAGTTTTGGGTTATTGAATTCCACTTACGCTGAGGGGGGACGGTAAGCCACAGTGAAGAAAACAATCATCTTGAAAACTGCCTGCGAGGATTCAAGGAAGGGGCAACATTAACTCACACCATGAAGCTTAGATTGCCACTGTTAACGCAACACGTTCTTATCCCAGCTCGTCGACCACAGATGCTGTTTTGTCGCACCCCTCGGTATCTCATACTGATGCACAATGTACCATTAAGTTGCTGTAGAGACGCTGCCAGAAACCAAGACATCACCTTACCTTTTTAAATCATTTCTGATAAAAAGAATTCAAACGGTTTCTCTCCTTGGCATGAGGTGATTAACCTGACACACCAGATGGTTTGTTAAACAGAACCATCTGGGAAGCCGTCCAACTGTTTGGAAAAGGGTGGACGCTTTTGAGAAAACCTCTGGCAGGTGATTGGATGAACCATCTGTCATGTCTAACATGGGCTAAATTCAACCAATCAGATAAACCCACCAAACCAAAGCCAAAGTCAGAGCAAAAACTTTTCCATCAAAGCATTCAGTGTTGTTCTTTGCTCTTCATTCAATGAAGAGATACTCTCCAGTTTTGATATAATTGATGCTATCACAGTATCTACGCTAACCTCTTCAGGAGCCGCCATTGTTTGTTCATTTCCCATGGACGCTTCTCGCTTTTTAGCGCACCTAAAATCACGCCTGTATTGGCCAGTAGTCTCTCCGAGGACGCTAATTGGCTAGCACCACCTCTGGTGCGGACATAAACAGATAGCCTGGAGCCTGGCAAGATGGATTCTTGCAGGATCTTGTGACCTCACGAATCTAGCTGCCTTGCAAGACAATCAAATTTCAAGATATGGTTCTGAATTAACTGGACACTTCTTGAAAATGTTTTTCATTCAGATTCTAGTCCTCCTAAAAAAATTGAATGTAAATGGTAAGGCTCTGTTGTGCTGCTAAAATGTAATATATCTTAAATAAAACCTTTGAGACC
Organism: Lutjanus campechanus; assembly: GCA_027495735.1. Classification (NCBI taxonomy): domain Eukaryota; kingdom Metazoa; phylum Chordata; class Actinopteri; order Lutjaniformes; family Lutjanidae; genus Lutjanus; species Lutjanus campechanus. The sequence goes on from JAJHUR010139718.1 coordinate 26,036, forward strand.
CCTGACTTTGACAAATAAATCTTTTCTTGGTTCACAGTTTATATTCTATGTAATGTAAAAGCAGCAGAGCAACATTTCACAGTTCATTTCTCAAGGCTGACTTTTTTCACTTTTCATTTACAGTTTATACACCTCTGATTAATGAATACCAATATTTTCTTTTACAGTACTCAACAATCAATTTCTTTTGGGTTATTTTCAAAAGAATGTTCAAGAAGAAAAGCTGTGTAAAAGTAAATGTTTTTTGCTGAGTGATTTCTTTGAAATACTCTAGCTCTCCTAGCAAGACATACAACTATGCATCTTTAACTGGTTTAGCTTTGTGCAAACATAGTTGTCAACACTCCTTATTTTCCGGGGAGACTCCTGTTTTTCCATTTCCCTCTCCCGGTTTCCTCCCGGGGTTCACAGCTCTCCCGTATTTCCCCCAATGTAAGACACATTTCTGGAACTATACAAAGTCCTATGACCCTCAAAGGCTACTGTTCTCATCTGGAGCCCCAGACTCCCCGCTTTGGTTGTGATATCTCGATCAGTTATTCAGATCAGTTATCAGAATCTGGCAAACAGTTACCCATGCTGGTACGATTGCCTCATCAACTCCCAGTGCACCCCGACACTCATGTCTGTTAATTCTGTCTATCAAAAGCGGTCTCATCCATAGGTTATGCAATCAATGAATATTGTATCATAGTCAGTGAAGTAGATAAGATCCTTAAGCGGCGGCGATGATAAGGTCCATCAATTATGGAGATGGCGTGGACAGTAAGGACACTGGCACTTTTGACAAATGTCATAACTTACAAAAAAGTTGCCCTGAGAAACCACCCAGCAATAAAAGGACCCCGTCACTGTTGCTTAATTGGGGACCTGCTGTTGTTGCTCGCCTGTACTGGCACTGACCCTGAGTACACTAAGCCCCATGGACTTATCCACTTCAATTAGCTAATTGCTGTTGATGGTAATTCACTCTGCTGTGTCACCAGAGAAGCACATCATGTTGATATGGGTAAGTGAGTAGGCCAAGCTCATTAAAACTATGAACTGGACAATATGGCGACGTGTGATAGGCCTCATTGATTGTATTTTTACAGCATCATAACAGTCCATCAGTGATGTTCCAGTGGCAGCACCAAACTCAAAAGAACAAATCAAGTTGTTATAAGCATTGTCATTGGTCTGTGGGTCCAGCCAGGACTTGGCAGATTGCATGCCAGTATGGAAAAGTATTGTTAAGGCATGGTGTGCATCAAGTACTGGGTTGTACAATTTGTCATCCAACCAAGTCTAAGGCAAAAGTGTTACTACCTGTTCCAAATGGCCACACTCAAATGCAAAAAGACAGCTATCATGACAACAAGTGAGACGTGATTACTGTAACTGCACAAATGAAGATAACAGCTACTTTTTTCTTATAATCTTTCCATGAAGGCTTTTGTGGTGTTACAGTTGGCTGTGGCTCAGGTGGAAGAAGCTCTTGAGCTTGGCCCTATAGGAGAACCCTTTTTGATTCCTTGTAGATTCCAAGATAAAGAGATATTCTTAGAACTATCTGAGAAAGATTCCACACTGAACCCCTTATGAGAGTTTCTGCAGAGAATCCGTCTACGGTGTAATGGTTCCAGCCAGAACCCTCTGTGGGGGTTCTATCCAGAACCTCTTCACCTTCCTTGGGTGCTAAAAAGAACTCAGACAGAGGGTTCTAACAAAAACCTGCTCTCCCAAGAACGCTTCTACTGTATATTGTGATGCAAAGAACCATGAAGGGTTTTCGACTTGGCCCCATAGGAGAAACCTTTTTGGTTCCTGGTAGAATGCGATATAAAAGTTCCTCTTGGAACCCTTTCAGAGAGTTCTACCTAGATCCCAGCATTAAAGGGTTATACCTAGAACCATATGTGAACCCCCTGTGAGGGTTTCTAAAGAGAACCCTTTTATGGTGTAATGGTTTAACAAGAACCCTTTCCACTGGGTCTATCAAGAACATTTCTACCCTCCTTGGGTGCCAACATGTGAGTGGAGCGGACACTTTTATATTCCTTGGGTTTTATCTAGAACTCATCTAGGATTTATTAAGAGTTTTTTTTTTATTATGACACAAAGAATCCTTGATGGACTGGTTGTTTGGTTGAACCCTTTATTCAAAAAACAGTTCTTCAGAAGCAGATGGTTCTGGGTAGAACCTCATCCCTTCAGGAAGAACCCTTCTGGAACCTTTTCTAAGACTGTAGATGATCTGACAAGCGCTTCATATGAAGAATACTGAGGTCCTTAAACTCATGTGTGCAGAAAAACTGACATTTATTAAGTTACACATCCTTTTAAACAAAGTATACCGACTTTGCAACTTCTCTAGACTTAAGTGTAACTTTTTAATAAGGCGTGAAACAAATCTGCCATAGTCACCTTGTGACGTGTAAACACTGAGGGGGAAAAATAGAGCCTGCTCATAAACCTCCCTTCTCTTCCTCCATGCTCTTTTATCCATCTGGTGTTGTGGCAAGCTGCATGAGCTGCTTCTTTCAACCCCCAGCAGCCTTTCATCTCGCCTGGAAAAAGTGAGTGCTCGCGTGTTTATCCCTGATCCAAGGAGTGTGAAGAGTCAGGGTACAGCACAGGGTATAAGGGGAGGAGGATGCACAGCGGCAGACAAAGAGTTGGGTAGATCTGAAGGCAGTCTTTAACTGACAAAGGCCCCAGCTTACCGCGTATCTGTGACATTAAGGATTAGCGGCTGAGAGACAGTGCTCTCTCTGCCTGCACTTGTTAATCTCCCCCCCTCCCAACATCACTCACTCAACCTCATTCTCTCCGTCTCCCTCTCTCTCGCGCCAGACGCTTCCTGTGCCCCAACTTTAATTAGTTTTAGCGCGGATTGAAGGAAAAGTTGGTGCTCTCTTCAGGTGATAAAACAGTAACTGCCACTGAGCTTAGTCAGGGTTAACAGAGTTGAGGTCAAGTGTGGACTCCTGGGAGTTTTGATCAGACTGCAGAGAAAAGGACTGAAGAGGAAAAGAGGATGAAGAGAGACTGAAATCGGTTGTCTTCCACGTATGTCTCAATCATTTTCTTCCTATGGGACATAAGAATTGACATGAATTGATGTTTCTGTCAGACATAATCACATACACATGATAAAACATAATGAGAAAAGTATTTAATTCCTCTTTAGGTTAAGTTTCTGGTGGTTTTGCTGGTAAACTAGAAATTGAGCCTGAAAACATAGGCTTTTCATGCTTTAAAGGGATAGTTCAAATTATTTGAAGTGGGGTTGTGTGACACACTCATGCCTACCTACAGTAGATGGCAGATTACAATGCCCCCAGTTTGGAGAAGCAGAGGGGAGTACTAGCACAGAAGCTAAGCAATGAACTGCTGTGGACAGCAGCAAAACATGTTTAAACAAATTGAAAAAAATGTCTACCCAAATAAAATCAGCGTCCGCTATATTTAGAATATATTCACAGCTTCACCTTGCCATCAGACAAAATTTGTTTTTGACAGAAAACCCCCAATATATAAACCAAATATTATTCTCACTAAACCAACCAAACTCCATAGGTTAAATCGGTAATTTTACCTCACAGAACAAAAATCAGTCACACATAAACCCAAACAAACTAACAGACTGAGACAGCGGTAAACCAGCAATTCCCATGTTCCTTGAGGTAAAATGACAGATTTTGCCTCTGGAGTTTGGTTGGTTTGGAGAGTGAGTAAATAACAGAGGTTTGTCATTGCAAAAGGCTTGCTGAACCCAAGGTAAAGTGATGAAAATATTCTAAATATAGAGTTCACTTGACAATTTATGTGCACCTTTTGTAAGTGGCTAAAATACTTGTTGCTGATCCTGTCCACACCATTTTATTGCTTAGCATCCATGCTGGCTCCCCTCTCTGCTTCTCCAAATGGGGACATGCTGACCGCCATCTACTGTAGGTAATACACTGACTATGGATAAGTACCTTGCACAGCCTTACATAATCCAAACTACCCCTTTAAACAAAGTAATTGTTATGTTTTTGTACTAAAAAATATGTTTTAACTTATTGCTTCACTTTGAAGGTCCTGCTCAACAAGATGAGTAATGGTTTTGTGATGAAATAGCCATCTGGACATAGCTCCCTATTCATTAATTATGCAAAGGAGCGCTAATCAGAAATAATGTGCTTCTTAATTACTGTCCCAACTCCAAAGCTAGAACAGGTGACCAAAAGCAGCTTGGCACCTGGACATTTCACCACATGCAGTTTGCATGAACATACTGCAAATTGACATAATGAGGTTGACAAACTGCCAGCGATTAATGAATGGCACTGAAAATTGAGTTAATTGTCTCGCAGGTGTCCTCAGGGTGCTGCATTTCATCTTATCAAGGTGTCACTTTCTTAGTCAAACCTGGCATTATCAAGTGCATCTCCTGTAAATGCTACCCCATGCAGCGCAGACAGCTAATGCTAGGAAGGTACACATGGCAGGCACACATGGTTGTAGTTTACCATTCTTTTCATTCACTTGTACATTGTTAATATAATAGTTAATTAGTTCTTAGTAGCTAGATCGCCACTGGCAACAACTCATTAGCTTCACTTTGTAGTGCACTTTTATAGGGAACCCTCTGAAATGAAGATTATGTTCCCTCCATCCCCCCTCCAGGTTATGAGATTGAATTTATAAAATTGTGTGTATGACTTTACATAAGTTTATTATTACATATAACCTCACATACATGTTACATGTATGTAACTTTATACATGCCCATCCATAAATTTGCAGTGCATGCACAACAGACACATCTGTAGAACATGTATATAGAGATGTACCAATCCACTTTTTTCCAGTTTTGATCCAAAGCTGATATCTGAATTTGGATAATTCAGTGAAAGTAACTTTAAGGATTAACTCGGGTAGGAAGGTATTAAAAACAAACAAGTAGAAAAGGTCACTCAGTAGAGTGCATGGTGAAACACCTACTGCAATGTCATCACAACTGCCAGATGCAACCTGCAGAGATTCTGCCAACATTGAGATACGTTGTCCTGAGCTGAAACAACTGAACTGACCTTGATCTTCGACCACCAAAATTTAATCAATTCATCTTTGAGTCCAAGTGGTCATTTGTGTCAAGTTTTGAAGAAATGCCCTCAAGGTATCCTTGAGATTTGCGTTCATGAGAAAGGGATGACATGAAAACATAATGCCTCATAAAAAAAAGACTTGTGAATCACAAAGGTCCTTCAGTACACAGTCATGAAGGTGCACTAAAAAAATCTAGGCTGATCGGTCCAGTAGTATTCGAGATTAGCTCCGGACAAGCTAGAGGCTCAGTGATCACTAATTCACTCACTTGTGCACACACAGAAGCGATTGCATGATCCCCTCCAGGCATAGTGATCACCTTTCCAATAGTGGTGAACTATGGAACAGTTTATCTTTATTTTGAAGGGCAGTCTTGTGCTCCAGTATTCTCAGTTTCAACATGTGTTTTATTTGTCCCACACAGGACATGCCACAGTGACAACTTACTACAACAAGTAAATAACACATGAGGTATTGCAGTTAATTAAGTTTCATATTTTAACTTGTGGCCCCGAGTGGGTGGCGTGAAGTGTTTTTGTGTTGAGTATGTGTGAATGAGTATTGGAACAATTACACCAGTGAGCACTGTAGTTCCCCTGTGGAGGCCCGGGCGGCCAAATGCTACTGTCTCATGAAGTGGACGAGTTAATCCTTCAAATACCGGCTGAAGACAAACCAAGGTGGATTTGAATTTACAGTGGACCTTAAAGGAAGTTCAGTCAAAAAGAACAAGTTAAATTCTGTAAAACAAATTACATGTTCAGGACTGTCGAATAAAAATAAATGTGACTATAAAAAGAAGTTTTTAATTAACTGTATATCTCTGTTTATAGTTCTGCAAATCAATGCATGACCCAAAGTACCCTCTTCAACCCTCTGCATGGTGAATTCTTGCCGTAGATTCAACCTCAGTAAAACTTTTATTTTGTTCTAACAAATTACTCTCATCTTCAGTTAGCTAGTAACAGTGTCTCCGTGGGTTTGGAAGAGAAAGTAGTTTTTAATTTGCATATATGCAGGTGCCAAAGGTATTACCCTCAGGGGCTCACACTTTGTATGGGATTATTTTTCAATGAATTCTCATAGTTTGTTTGAAATATATTAAATTCAGTACAGTATTTCGCTACATGATAGCAAACAAAAATACTCATACTAACATATTGGACCTGAAAATTAATGAAAGTTTAATGACTGCAACTAAAAAGAATGTAAATTACATTTCACAAAACAAGGTTACACCAAAAATGTCAGACTGAATTATTAAATTGATTAGGTTAGCATACTCGGATATGCCCCATTCATTCTAAATTATATGAATACTGCTAACTCTGTCCTTCCATATGTAAAGAAAACAAAGCCATTGACAGACAGCATTAAATTCAATATATTGCTTGGCCTCCTAAAATATTGTTTATAGTTTATAGTTTATGCTACAGCAATGAGGCTACTGACTTCCTCTGTACATAGTTGATGTCTGTTGATTGGACAGGAATAGATATTCCATACATTTCTGAGTTATTCTCCCACTCAGCCAATATTCTTTATTCTTTATTCTTTATTCTTTATTCTTTATTTGGATCCCCATTAGCTTCCACAAGGTGGTCGCTAGTCTTCCTGGGGTCCATTCACAAAACATCAAAAATACATCAATTTAAAATCACAGAATATCAGTGAGACAACATAATTCATTATCAACCCAAAAATTAAGACAAGAAGTTTTGAAAAAAAAGCAGAAATTGTCACAAACTCACAGCATTGAGTAAAAAGAAATAAAATTCACAGAACTACCAAAACAAAAATTACATATGATTCATCAGTTTGAATTTTAGTGACTTCTTGAAGGAATATCTATTTTTAATCTGTCTAATGCTGGTAGGGAGCAAGTTCCAAACTGAGACCCCTCTATAAAGAACAGTTCTCATCATAAAGTTTGTTCGTGGACTTGGTGCCACCAGAAGACCTGTGCTTACTTGACGTGTCACATACCCATGGCAAAAACCACTATATACTAGTTTATCACCAAAGAACTGAGGTGTGTTTTTCAGGATGACAGTATGCATGAATAACAGAAGACTAGATTTTAGTTTAGCCTCCACAGTCAGCCAAGACAGTCGAGTATGCATCTCACACACATTAGCACGGAAAGAACAACGAAGAACTAATCTGGCTGCCCTGTTCTGTACAATTTGAAGCTTTTTAAGGTGTTTTTGAGCAGCACTTGACCAGATGACTGGGCAGTACTCCAAATGTGACAGAACGAGTGATAACAGAGGGTGGAACATAGCCAGAACATTTCCTTGACAGAACCCTTTCCCATCATGGAGACAATATGATCAATCTGGTCAGACCAAGACAGTAAACTGTCTAATTTAACACCCAGTAATGTAGTTTTAGTAACCTGCTCAACTAATATCCCATCGATACACAGACTGAGAGCAGTAGCATTAGCTTTAACATTCCTACTGCTGAATACAATGCATTTAGTTTTTGCAATGTTCAATGCTAATTTATTCATTTTCACCCAATTGGTAATGGTATGCAACTCAAGTTGAAGATTCTCATTCAGCTCTCCTAGCGTTGGTGATGCACAGAACAAAGTGGCGTCATCAGCATACATTACAACATCAGCCTTCTTAACAGCATATGGCAAATCATTTATAAAAATTGAAAATAAAAGTGGCACCAGACAACTCCCTTGTGGAACACCGAGAGATATCCTTCTGCTCTCAGAAAAACAGCCATTGAAAAACACTCGCTGTGATCTGCCAGAAAGGTAACTTTTCATCCATGCAAGAGCTAGAGGTAAAACACCATAACATTTGAGTTTAGCTAAAAGAATGCTGTGATCAATTACATCAAATGCTGCAGTAAAATCCAACAGCACAGCCCCTACTAGTTTCTTGTCATCTATATTTGTTAACCACTGATCGCTCATGTGTATTAATGCAGTGCTCGTAGAGTGTCCTGGTCTATAGGCATGCTGTGCTTTTGAAAGTAGTCCATTACTACTAAAATAATTTAACATTTGATTAAAAACCATCTTCTCTAGTATCTTACTGAGCACAGGGAGTATGCTAATTGGTCTACAACTGGAACCAGTAAAACCTGCTTTTCCATCTTTGGGTAAAGGTATAATTTTAGACTCTTTCCAAAGCTCAGGAAAGGTTCCACTGAGTAAAGATCTATTAAATATATGACATATCGGTTTGGAAAGCAGGCTAGCAACGATCTTAAAATTTTTTCCATCCAGGTTATCCATGCCTGGAGATGTATCATCTGAAAGAGAGAGCAACATCCCCTCAACTGTATCCTGGTCAACTGTATCAAATGCAAAAGAACAAGTTTTATCACTCATAATATTGTTAATGATGTTACCAGGTAGCAAAAATTGTTGATGGTCCAAGTGCTAATGGCCTCCCTCCCCTAATCCGGGATGTTTATAAAATGTTGCAGGAAAGATGTATTTTTGTTGACCAACGCGGAGGTTAGCATCACTCTGTTTCCTTTGGCAAAAAGTTTTTTGATTTTTGAAGTGTAAAAGTGAAGAGCTAAAGTTAACTAAAGATAAAGTCACCATAACTAAGTAGCCTATGTTCAGCATGATGTCTAATGTCTGCAATTGCTAACATTAGGCTATGAACAAACTACGCAACAGTCGCGTGACTTAATGTCACCAGCGCTAAGAGACCAGTGTTTGGCACGATTACAATTAATGTAATCAACCACTGTGGTCTCATTTAAATACTTGTTTGCAACCGCCTTTTAGAAGACACATAAAAACTAAATTTCACAAGTGGTGTATTTACTGATGTATTTTATGTTGTAGAACAAATGCTAATGAGCTCACGTGTTTTAGGACTCATTCCTGCAGCTCTCTGCAGGACACAGCTCTCTGCAAACCTGCAGGTCACACAGTAAACTGTTTTATGAAGGGCTCAGGAAGAAAGATGCTAGAACATACGTACTTCGACCAAAATTTGATTGCTTGGATTTGAAAAAATAATGGGCTTTCCCCATAAATTTTGACAGTGCCGCCCACCCTGGTAAATGACAAGTCTGAAACTAGCTGGTAGTTACTAACTTGAAGGTCTTCACACACAACATGAGTCAGTGCCACCCAATTCAGAGTCTGAGTGAATGTACTAAGTTGGTGTTTTTCACAAGCTTTTCATACCGTGTACCTCCTCAGAAAATATTGAGCTCCAAGGACCACCGACTTGCTTTGTGCCATTTGGTGGTGACAGGTGTTGTGGAGACTTCACTGGCACTTCTTAAGTAGCCACTAGCAATCAGTTCAGTCGTCCACTTCATTTTCAACACAGCAGCTCCAAATATTCACCTCCTGATCTACTCTTCTCTCCATAATGGTACCCCTTTGGAGCTGTGATTGCAGTGCTTTTGAAACATTTATTTTCAGTCTCTTCATTTTACCTCTGCTTACTATCTTGTCATCACAATTTAGCTTGTAACTACTGGTTATCATGGATGATCTGTGCTGCGTGCATGATCAGGACAATGTAGCAGGCTGACATTGACCAAAATTTGATTTGATCTTCGGACATTGAAATAAAAATACAGGAAAGACAAAACTTGTTTTAAGTTATATTTCAGTTATCTCATGTTTTATTTATTTCCATTCGAAATTTTGTGCCATCTATATAGATTTATATACTTTGGAAATAATTTATTTCATTTGAAGGAAATATTTGTGATATTCCTTAACATAACATTTAAAGGAGCTTGCATTTGAGAATCTAGGCATTAAGTTATTGACCATCTGTAGTCAGCTGAACAACTGACCCTTCGCTAAGCACCGCCCTCCTTAGTTACTGTTGCTATGCCTGCAAACTTTCCATTCTCACACTGCATTTATGCAGTTGACGGTGATAACGGTGGCAGATTTATCATCAAAATTGGGAGTAATTGTTAAAACACAAGGTCTGTGATTCCTAAACAAAAGCAGCTTCTCATTTCTAGCTGGCGACGGTGAATTCTGTCGGCTAAAATGACGACTCACAAGCAGATTTCATAAGTGTTGCTGGCTGATGTAAGCTAATGCTAACTCCTTGAGTCAGCTGAGAAGTCTCCAGCTGATGTTTTTAATGTTTCCCTCTGACACGTTTTTAAAACAAGAACCCTGTGAAAGTTTACACGTAAAGTTAGCTAGCAGCTGCATATATAATATAACGTTAATGCTAGAAGACTGAGGCTAAAGCTAGCTTACATCTCAGCAAACTTTGGTCAGATGGTGAAATACGGCAGGTATATCGACATGATAGATGACCGAAATATACTCATTAACGTGGGAAAAGGAAGGGCAGCAGACTTTGACCCAGCCGTACTACGATTATAGAAGACAGCCAGGATAAGAGCTAAGCTAACCCTACTTATACTTGAGACAGCGAGCCAGAGTGAGATGAATCGTTATCGGCCCACTTTTACCCTACATCAGCCCTCATCCTCCCCCTCAACCCTCATGTTTTTGAGAAACTACAAAAAAGACGCCACCGTCAAGACTCATGAAAGGCCGAGTATCACTCTTCTCACAGCCTACTGGAAACCTTCAACATGTAGAAAAATGCAAAGCTTGACAGCTCTAGTTACAGTTTCTAAACTATAATTGGACAGTTGCTGTTTGGACGTGGGCGTTAGCAAAGCATCAGTTGTCTAATATAAATTATAAGTGGCAGGTCTTGGCAGGTCTGGGGTCTATCTGGGCTGTACACATTAGTATTATTCATCAGGGCTGTAAATGAGCTCGAGGTAGACTTGAGTCAGGTTATAGACGATCAAATTGTTGGATTGATGATCCTTTCAGTAGTTTAAACAGCAGCTTCTGAGGATAATCAGGCACCAGACCACCTATAAACATGCTGTTTAAAGTCAAACACTGCTGATTACTACTAAGGGGCCATTAGTGCAGTGTGCAGTATAATTATTTTCTCCATTACACTGTCTTAGCTCCTGCATGAAGCGCATGACCAGAATTAAATTATTGAAACACACCCTGTGCTGTACAACAGTAACAAATAGTGGCCCACTTTGCCTCTGACAATTATTATTTTGAGGGTTTTTTGATTTTTACTCTTCGGTTATGCTGGAAAATATATTTGAACATCTCAAACTCTCGGTTATTAAACCTTGTAAGGGGCCAGTGATTACATTTTTCATTAAATGTCAACGTTAACTCTGTCAGATGAAAAACCTGACAGAGTTGACATCTTACAGAATTGATAGCATGTTAAATGTTTTAATTTCATACAGTTCTCTTAATGTTAATCAGAATACACATTATTAAACTATAATTCTTACTTAGCTTTGATTTTGAAGGGCTACAGTTTACATGTTGCGGTTGAGAATCATCTAATAGCAAAATTATTTAATGAATTTGTTGAAAAATATAAAGTTTACCAGTGCTCGAGCAGTATTCCCGCCTTTTTTGAAACCAGGAAGTGAGACAGGGGTCCTTAGGATATAGCTAACCCTTTTTATGCCTGATTAAATCATGTTTTTGTAAAAATCGGAAAGAGCTGATGGAAATCTGGGACTTTAAAGGGGCAATATTTTCATTCAAAATCAATTTTTAAAACAGAGATGATTATGATGGCACATTTTTATACCTATGTAATCAGTAGGTATTGTTAGTTTTAGCTTTCGAAGACTTCACTCAGAAGTTGTGAATTCTTGGTTGGGACAAGGCTATTTTGTGGAACAGAGCAAGTTTAGAAAAAAAATTAAAGCAAACCAAAACATTTTATAAATTACATGTATTTCACATATATATAAACCCTTAAAGAGAAACTTTTCACCAAAAAAATGGAATTAAAGTGTTGGTATTAATAAATGTTCAAGTTTTTTGGTAGGACATGATTTGTCCCAATCCTCATTTATTTATTTTATGATTCAACTATACTAAATCTGACCTGTCACACATCTAAATGTTTATGGGAGAGAACCTCACTTGTTCAAACCAAAGACAATATCGGGGTTGGGTCTTTTTGCATTCAGGGACAAAGCCATCCTATCAATCTGTGTCTCACTGCCAGCGCACAGCTAATTGAGTGTCACTTTGAATATCACAGGGTGCTATCTGCTTATAAGAAAACTCCTAGACCAGGAGGGAGAGTAGAATGGTGTGTCATTGTACTCCCGGATCTTGCACATCATCAATCTTGATTTTAGTGCTTAAGGGGAGGTGAAGGAAGACACTGACTATGTTTTTTCACCTCGGTGTCCTCGGGGATGAGCCCCACTTCATGGTAAATAATCATAGTGTTTAATTCTTTACGTTGTGTTTGCAGGATGTCGACTGAGACCGTTAAGAAACAAGATCAAGACCTCAGAGGTCTGAGGTGACTAAATAGTGTCTGGTTCGTGCCGTGTGTCTTTATCTCAATAGTCTCCTCTTATTGCCTGTATTGTTTCACTCAGGCTGCATTAACATGTTATTATCTCCTGGTGAACGCATTAACATTCGCATGCTGTTCTCACATCATGGTTGATTTCCCATCCAGACTGAGCATCTTTCTATCCTGACCACAAATATCCCAGCACGAATGAATTATCCACCTGAGAATTTTAAATATTACCCATGAAAGAGACATTATTACCACACAATGAATGCCACAGCCCGGGACTGGACGAGAATAAATTGAGCTTTTGGTCGCAGAACCTGAGGTTTTTATCTTTTATGTTTTTTGACCAGTTTTGAAATTGAATACACGTTTAAATGTTCTGCAGTCAGCAGTTTAAAAATAATTTTTCTTCATGATAACTGTGTTTTGCGATCCTCATTTTCATTTATTTTGGTTCAACAAAATATGTCCAGAGAGCTTCTTGATGTCCAACAAAATTAAATTGCAACTTTATTTATATCAGTGTTCCAGTAGTTACAATAAGTCATTTTTGAATATTTCATTTTTATTAGCACTGTTAATATATTATTCTAAAAAATCTTATTCTTATTATGTACATTTTTGGTATTTTGTCTGCAAAGCTTTCAGTTCTTATTAACGGATTGTTTTCTCAGGGGAAAAGCAGAGGATTAGATGGTTGGCAGCTCTGCATTATGTGCATGCACTTACACATGTAGCCATTCTTGAGAATTGGGACAAATCACGTCCTACCAAAAAAAAATAAAAATTATCAATACCAACACTCTAATTCCAAATTTTTCCAGTCTGATTTTTCTTTTTCATCAGGTCAGGCAGGAAAAGCCTGTGTATGCTCATTCTAACTTGTCACATTCCTTTTGAACGTGTTAAAATGTCAGAGACTGCAGTAGGTTTACCTTTATTTTAATTATGTCTGTTATGTAATGATTGTAAAGACTATAAGATTTGTACGTACTGTTTCTTCTTTCCTCCGGCTGTACGTGCACCTCAAGTCTCTCACTGCACTCTACTATAAACATAGCTTATTTTTATGACTTATTTATTTATTTATCTATTTATATATTTTTGGGAGTAATATGCTAGTTAGAACTAACTAGCATCTTGTAATACAAATAAAATGCTAAATAAATTAACCATATATTATATGACGTTTTTTCACCCATTAAAATGCGGCATAAAGGGCTACAACTAGCATCTCATTATGCAGCCCTGTGTTGGAAAATGATAAATAAATGAACCTTGTAATATAGCCAAGTAGCCTACAGCATGTTTGGCACTTTAGGACTTGACCTGAAAATGTCTACAACAGTGAGGTGCACTGATTTCTATTATTGTAAATGCTCTCTTTTTTCATTTTGTTGCCATATAGCCTACTATAGTTTATGTTTGACATTTTTTTTTAACCTTTAATAATTCAGAGTTGGTTCACTGAGAGTGAGGCTCTTTTTTGCAGGGACACCCTGATCATATTAACACATTCACACCTGGAAGCTGCCGGGCACAACCACAGTCTTATCTGCCGCCCACTGAGCAGCTCAACTGGAGCAGTCAAGGGCACCTCAGTCGTGGTAATGAGGGAGGGGCAAGCGCTATCTTTCACTTTCCCCACCCAGATTTATCCTGCCGGTCCGGGGATTGAACTGGCGACCTTCCGGTCTCAAACTTGCTTATCTAACCCTTAGGTCACCACTGTCCTGTCTTAATGTATAGTCCAAGAACTGTTTAGAGCAGCCATACCCAAAGCCTGGGTCGAGACCCACAGGTGGGTCACAGGAGATTTTATTTGGAGACTGGAGGAAATTCTGTAATTTAAGATTTACATTTGCAGTGCACCATTTCTAAAGCATTTAAAATGTGTATATTGTTTTACTGATGAGAGGAAAAAACAAGAGATTGTTTATTCCATCGATATGCATTATATCTCATTTATGAAAGAGGCTAAAATGTCCTCTATTGTTTTCCTGATAAGCCTAAATTAATTTATTTCTCATTTCTAAAGCTTTTACCTGTATATGTTTTCAATAAAGCATCAAGATAAGATAGAGTGATGCAGAAATGGCAGTAAAAAACGGTCAAGAACGTTATGCACAAATGAACTCTTCCCAGAATTTATTGATAAGGTTTATTGTGACTTGGGTTGTGATGGTTTGTCATTGTTAAAAAGTGGGTCCCTAACAAAAAAAAGTTCCACAGTGTTTTTGTAAAGTTTTTAAAGTAATGCCAGCACAGAAAATAGACAATAAAATAAGTTTTTTCAGCATTTTGCGCTGGGTGGAGTAAGGCTTAAAGCAGGGGGTGCAGTTACACTTTAACTTCCTCGTGCCCACAGGTAAATTCATGAACTAGCTGAAGACATATGTGCATATGCCCCATGTGAGAGGACACATCCATGACTTTTGACATTATGCAAATCAAAGACTTATCTCTTAAGCCATCGTCCACTTAATCACAGCAGTGAGTGACCTTCATCAGTCTCACACACACACACACACACAAACACACACACACACACACACATTTGATAACATCTGATTAGCTTAAAAGTGCCTCCCTGCCCTGCCTGTAATTAATTCGACAGCACTTTTGGGGGTGGGGGGGTGTTAAAGCCAAATCTTCTGCACCATTTAACTGGATAATGGCAGAGATTTTTATGATGTTTTTATTAAAGGGCAACCTTGGCTTTCAAGGTGTTGGCAGCTGTCATGGCGAGCTGAGAGCAAGGAGTGACCAAATGACGGATTCTGTCAACTTCGTCTTGATGGAGCTGATGATTCAGAAAATTCGGCGTCGCCTCACTTCATTAAGTCGAACTCACACAAAAAATAAGCACACACACAGCAAACATACAGTATAATACTCCTACTTATCTGTGTTATGCAGCCCAGTAGCATGAATAACAGAGTTTTTAGAGGATTCAAGCTCTGAATCATACAAAAGGGGACAAAGGAACACATTAATGAGTCAGTGACATATAAGGATTTTCAACAGGCCAATTTTAAAATACAAAAATTAAAAATATCTATAGCAAGTGTTCAAGCATTAAAGCTTCTGTAAACCCAAATCCACCCAAATCTTCTAGCCATATAATTTAGGGTCTTATGTACATAATAGTAAGCATGAAAAAAGTAAGATATCAGATTTAATCAAAATTCTAAAAATTTATGGTTTGAATTTATCCTTTGCTAAGCCCCACCTCCAACAGCAACTGTCCGATCATAGCTTAGCAACCATAATTAGAGCTGTCTAGCTTTACATTTCTCTACATGTTGACGTGGTGTGCAGGAGGATCAGTGAGGAGCGATACTTGGCATTTCATGAGCCTGGATGGTGACGTCTTCTCTGTAGTCTCTCAAAAACATGAAGCATTAGCATGTCTGGCAAACTAACACTAGCTTACTAGCTGCAGTAACTTTACCGCCAGACAAACTGCATCTCTCTCTGGCTCGCTGTCTCAGGTCTAAGCCGAGTTAGCTTAGCTCTTATCCCAGCTATCTTCTGTGATCGCGATCGGACTTGTCTGGCTGAGTGATCTATCTCCAAGTCCGCCGCACTAATCGAGTCCCTGTGCCTCCTTTTCCCACGTTAGTGAATGTATTTCTGTCATCCTGTAGATATTCCTGCCATATTTTACCATCCTACCAATGTTTACTGAGATGTGTAAGCTAGCTTTAGCCTCAGTCTTTTAGCACTGATATTATACCATGTGTGCACCAGTCAGGTACACTTTCACAGTGTTCTTGTTTTAAAACGTGTCAGATGTTAACATGAAAACAGACTTTTCAGCCAAGTCAAGGTTAGCAGTAGCTTACATTAGCCAGCTACACTCACGAAACCTATTTTGAGTCATTATTTTAGATGACAAATCCACTGACGTCAGCTAGACATGAGAATCTGCTTTTGTTTATGTCTCTAAGGATTCAAAGACCTCGTGTTTCGACAGTTACACCCAAGTTTGATGTTATGTCTGCCACCATTATCACTGTAAACATAAATACAGTGCGAGAATGGAAAGTTTGGCAGACCTGGCCCAAATCAATATTGATTTAACTGTGTACTGCATTTAAACATTTTCCCCACTTTACTTTGCTGTAACGCAGCCTTTAATCAGGTTTCTAGTAGTTATGACCATTCATTTTCATTCAGATTTTTGTGGATGCTCAATGAGAAACTTTGAGATATATATGCATTTTTATTATTTCAAGACCCATTTTCAGAGGCTTTAAGAATGTTGTGTACACATGAATTCATCTTAAAATTTTAAATGAACAGATTTGAGTGTTTTTTAATGTAGTTAAATTGGCTATGGCGTCAAATAGTTTCATGTGGTGTGACCGTGATCATAAAATTCATAAACTTTCCTGTAGCTCAGTTGGTTGAGCGTCAGTGGTCTGCAGCAGCTGCTGGTTCGACTCCCGCCTGTGACCCGTCGCTGCATGGCATCCTCTCTGTACCCCCTTTCCTGTCATGTCCTCTGCTGTCTCTTCCAAAATAAAGGTAAAAAGATGATTCAAAAACAGAGAAGTATCTTTCCTTTTAAAGCTTATATCATTAAAAATCTACTGGCAGAGATCAATAAACAATAAATTCCATACAGAAAGGAGATGTAAACCACATTTTATTCAAATTTCATTGAACTGTCATGAAGACAAACATTTTATGAACATAAAGAGGGTTAGCTTTGCTCATCAAGTCTACAATTGTGTTTCCCACCCTGTTGGGGGTACTACGGGAGTATGGAGTGTCGGGGTCAATGCTACGAGCCATCCCATAACCAAAGTGAGAACTGTGTCCACACATTCTCAGTGTGCGTTGGTCTCCAGGGCTGCCCCTTGTCCCTGATTGTGTTTGCGATCTAGTACAGTATATTGTGTGTTATGATGGAAATATAAATAAACCCACCCAGCTAAATATGGTGGAAAAGACTTTGAAAAACAGCTTAGCCAGTCGTCTGAGAAACGTTTGATTTTGGTTGAAAGTGACAGATGAAAAGACGTCTTTTTCATGTTGTTGAAAAGACCTTGATTTTAAGGATGTCCATCTACATCCAGTATTTGTTGAAAGTGAAATATGAAAAGTCACCACAGAAAAGATGCACTTCACACAGCCCAAATTTCAATGTCTATTTTTGGTTTACATTTTGACCAAATCAGATGCACCAAACGAGACCAAAATTTCGACATGTAATTTTGGGCAACATTTGGACCAAATCAGACAGATTAAACATGGCCCAATTATCAACGTCTGTTTTTGGGACAAAATATGGACCGACCAGATTTACCCCAAAAGACAATGTTGAAATGATGCTTGGTGGGAATGCTTTAAAGTTATCTACAGGACTACAAACAATTTGGAAATCACACCAAATAGTGCAGAAAATAAATTTGAATAGATTTA
Source organism: Lutjanus campechanus (assembly GCA_027495735.1). Classification (NCBI taxonomy): domain Eukaryota; kingdom Metazoa; phylum Chordata; class Actinopteri; order Lutjaniformes; family Lutjanidae; genus Lutjanus; species Lutjanus campechanus. Next base: position 43,903 of record JAJHUR010139718.1, read on the forward strand.
GAGTAATTTCTCAATAGCAGCCATGACCACATGTTTTTTTTTTACATTTTGACTGATAGAAAAATTACAAACAACAAATGATGTCAGTTTATATATGGGAGAGGTATGACATACTGTATATGTGTATCTTTTTATGCATTTTTTAAGTATAGAAAATGCAGTCAGACATAAAATTTAGGCATCACATCTTTGACATTGTTGCACCTACGCACAAACAGTGACAAGAATGAAAAAAGGGAGCAGGAGAGAGGTGTTCAGATCCTGCTAACTTTCACACCTCCACACACCTGCCCAATCAGAGGGCCGGCTCAGAGGCTGTTAGACGATCTGACAAGCACTTTATTTTAAGCATGCTGAGGCAGTTACAAGACAGACTGTTTGGCCCCAATTACACTTGTCCTTTCAAGAGTCTCACATGCAGGTAAAGTCCAGATGCAATTCATTCATGCTTAGCCACATGCATAGATCTTAAGTAGCCAGATCACATATCTGATTGCAGTCTGTTGCAGTTTCCCGGGTTACATGCAAATCAGGGTCAACCCCCCTCCAGTCCAGTAGTGCTGCATTCATGTCAAGTCGTAATTACATCAGGGAAACTCTGACTTTCCTGAAAGCTCTGATATAACTGATTTGGAAGTTAATGATACAGAACTGCCTGCAAACCAAGCAGACATAGATGTCTTAAGTCCAGCACTTAATGTAATTAAATAAAAATGTTATTGGTGTAATTCTGTATTAGAAATTCATGCTATTTTTAAAGGACTGATCTGTAGGATTTAGTGGCATCTAGTGGCAAGTTTGCAGATTGCAAACGATTTGCTTTACCCTCCCCTTCCAAGCATGTGAGCCAGTGGTTCTCAAACTTTTTCTGGCATGCCAGCTCAATCACATCAGCATATTATTTGTTTGTTTGTTTATTTCCCTACATAAATTTCAACTTGGTTTTTCCCCATATTTTTCCCATGGTCATCCACGTCCCCACCTGCAGTGGCTACTCCCAATTGGTTTTAGAACCAGTGATGCAGAAGAAACTAAGGAAGGTAGCTGTGAAAACAAAGGACATTAAAGAACGCTGGTTTCTGGAGTTGTTGTGACTCCAGTCACTGTTGTTGTTGTTGTTGTTTGCTGACTCCAACATAAAAGTGACTTTAATCAGACGTAACCCTTCACATGCTTGTCCCTGTAGTGTTACTGGTTTCATTCACAACACATCCATCCAGGCATTTTCCCTGAAATGTTACGAGATCTCGAAGTGGGAAACTGGCAGTACAGATTTCCCTAACTTTCGATCCATGCTCCAATCCACAACTGTGCAAACAAGAACTCTAAAGGGTGCTTTATGGGTCCCCATGGGAAAACACTTTTAGGTTCATGGTAGAAGCTTTTATAGAAGTTCCACTCTGAACCCTTTCAGAGAATTCTACCTAGAACCCAACCTAAAAGGTTATACCTAGAACCATCTGTGAAAATTTTCACCCATCACCCTCTGTGGGAAATTTATCCAGAACCTTTCCACCTTCTTTGGGTGCTAACAAGAACTCAGTCAGGGGGTTCTACTGATAATCTTTTGGCAGTTCAAGAGTTTTATCTCAAACCCACCCAGAAGGTTCCACCAAGAACCATGGGAGAACCCTTTTTCTACTGAGTGGAGTTCTACCCTTTTATTATGATACAAAAAAATCTTGAACTGGTTCTTTGGATGAAAATTACAAGGAACCCTTGATGAACACTTCATTCAAAAATGGGTCTTTAGAAGCAAATGGTTCTGGGTAGAACCTCAGTGCTTTAGGAGGAACCCTTATGTCTAAGGGTGTACATGTTTGAAAGGGGCTTTTATGCCCCATCATTCATCCTCAAAAGTCGCAACAAGAACATAGCCAGTATAGTCCAAAGAATGCACCAAGATAATACTGTGTGTTTGAGTGGATTCCCAGTGAAAACAGACTTTTATTCTTCACTCTAAAAGCTCCAGTGAGAGCACAGATCTCAGCTGCACTGTCTGTACCAGACTGTTTGACTGTGAGATGTGCCATTTTGATGATACAAAAGGCCATGCCCCGAACAAGTGCAACCTTAATGATGATATCACATCATATTTCTACAACTTTGCTAAGTTCTTTTCCTGGCCTCAACACATACAGTTGCTCAAACTACTTCAGACTAAAGACACCAACGCTTCACTTCTCTGGCAAACGGCCAGTAGGAAATGGCCAAGTCATCCATGGTGAGAAAAAGTTAAGCGGACTTAAGTGCTGCCAAGCAGACATGTGCCTCCAACTTCCAGGATCACAGTGACAGTTTGTGGTCCCTGGAGGTTTAGGGCAAGAGCAGGCAGTGAATCTGTGTGGGAGTGGAGGAGGACTGGACCTCCTGAGACAATTGACTCTAATTAAGTCTAGTGGACAACGCCACATGGTCATATCCTGCTACATGATGATGCTTAATTGAGAGATTGTAAGCACAATTATATGCAGCTTTAGAAATAAGGGTTCTAAAAGGGTTCTTCCTGAAGGGCTGAGGTTCTACTCAGAACCATTTGCTCCTGAAGAACCCCTTTTTGAAGAAAGGGTTTGTCAAGGGTCCATTGCAATCCAGAGAACCCTTTTTGAGACAAAGAGCTTTTCCAACAAGGGTTCTTTTAACTATATTTCATTTGAGATAAAACTCTTAGAAAATAATAGGGTTCTTGGTAGAACCTCTTCAGTGAGTTGTAGATAAAACCCTTGGAACTTAAAAGCTTTCTCAGTAGAACTCCCATGGTGTGTTCTCCTTTGAACTCTTGGAAAATATTGGGTTTTTCTCTAGAACCCCCTGCATGGGTTCTAGACAAAATCCTTGGACTATAAAAGGGTTCTCTGTAGAACCCCCAAGTGGGTGTGAGATGATACTCTTGGAAAATAAAAAGGTTCTTGGTAGAGCCCCATGGATAGGTTCAAGATAAAACTGTTGGAACTGAAGAGGGTTCTTGGTAGAACTGCCTTAGTGTGTTGTAGGTAAAATTCTTGGAAAATTAAAGGGTTCTTGGTAGAATCCCATGGGTGGGTTCTGGATAAAACCCCTGGAAAATAAAAGGGGTCTTGGTAGGACCCCCTGAGTGCAGCCTAGATAAAAATCTTGGGCTATAAAAATAGGTATTGGTAGAACCCTCTCAGTGGGTTCTTGATAAAACTTGTGAAATATAAAAGTGTTTTCAGTCAGACTTTCTGGGTGGGATCTAGATAAAACCCTTGTGATTTAAACGGGTTTTTGATATAACCCCCTGAGTGGGTTCTAGATGGAAGCTCCTCAGTGGGTTTTTGATAGAACCCCCTGAGTGGATTCTTCTTAACATTCTTAGATGGTGGAACAGTTCTAGATAGAAACCCTCGAACAGGGTTCTGGCTGGAACCATCATACCATAGATGGAACCTCTCACAGGGCGTTCTGGGTGAAATGTTTTACAGATGGTTCTAGGTATAAATTTTATGTTGTGCTCTAGGTAGCACTCTGACAGGGTTCTAAGAGGAAGCTTTATAAAAGGTTCTACCAGGAACCAAAAGTGTTCTCCTATGGAGATAAGCCAATTCTGGTTAGCACCCTCATTTCTAAAACACAAACTGGAAAACCATAAAGGCTTCAAAGCAAATGATTATCAATAGCAAACAGACGGCTAACAGTGTTATATAGAGTATATCACTGCAATCCACTAATTTTTATATCTCCAGTATTTCCCACTCTTCAAACACATGACACATCAGCAGTTCTCTATAGAGTTCCACACACAGAACCGAACTGCAGTCCTTACTTCACACTGAAAACTGTGACTTACCGAGACTTGCCTGCTTGGCTTGTTAGCAAGCTTTCATTGACCTGGGGCTATTCATAAGATAGGCTCCCCGACAGGCCCAGCTCAGGGTCTCCTGTGTCTGTCTACCTGCCATCTCACGCTTGAGTCTCCCTACGTGATGCCTCGCTAGATATGCTCCCCTGAGTTGCACTGACAGGTCATCTTTCACAGGCAGCCACTTGAATGTCAGCTGGAAATCAATTGCTGAAGACGTCGGCTGCCTCACGCGGGGTGACACGGGCTCCAGAGCGAGTCACACTGTTCCAAAGACCCTGTTTCAACAAAGCCTGCTGGTGGCCAGTGGCTGCATGTAGAGTCAGCTACAGAGAACTATCAGGACTCTATGAATGTGTGCATCAAAGTATCAATGTAATTTATTTATCATTTTACACTCTTAGAAATAAGTGTTCCAAAACGGTTCTTCTTGGAGGGCTGAGGTTCAATCTAGAACCATTTGCTTATGAACAGTACTTTTTTGAACAAAGGCTTCTAAAAAGGATTCTTTGGAAGACTAAGGGTTCAATTAAGAACCCTTTTCATCCAAAGAACCCTTTTTAGAAGAAAGGGTTCCGCAAGGATTGTTCGTTAAGGGTTTGTCAAGGGTTCTTTGTACCAAAACATAAAAGGGTTCAGGACAGAACCACTTGGGTGAATTCTAGATAAACGTGTTGGAATATAAAGAGGTTCCCAGTAGAACCCCCTGGGTGGGTTCTTGTTAGCACCTTTAGAAGGTGGAAAGGCTGTGGATAGAACCCCCAGGTAGGCCTTTTTCACAAACATAAAACCGGCCCAGTTCCAGTTCAAGCACCTAATTCTGAGCATTACGCCAAAAATAAACTAGTTCAAAACCTAAAAAGTTGCTTCCCAGCTAGAACCAAAACATAGCAGGTTTTCCCAGGGAACCAAAGTGGGCGTGTCATATTCTACAGGTTGATGTGCATTGAGCAACGCCCTCTGTTCGTGGCATTCTTGATTGGAAATGCAGGTTAGATAGCACCAATGTTCCAAGAATCATGAACGGAACCAGTTCAAGAACCATAGCTATTTTGGTAGAAAAGGGTTTCTGGGAGGGTTCTGGGTGGAACCATTATACCAATGTAGTTTTCTCTATAAAGGCTCCCACAGGGGGTTTTGGGTGAAACCTTTCACAAATGGTTCCACATATAACCCTTTATGTTGGGTTCTAGGTAGAACTCTATGACAGGGTACCAAGTGGAACTCCTAGAAATGGTTCTATCACAAACCAAAAAGGGTTCTCCTCTGGTGACAAACCAAAGAACCCTTTATGGTTCTAATAAGCTACTTTATTTCTAAGAGTGTACAACACAGGGTTGTACAATATAATGAAAGTTCATAGTCCCTTCATGCTACACACACATATAATACACATATAACATATATACAGATAATTACATTTAGAATAGACTACAATAAAATATGTGTTGTATAGACATGTACATGTAGTGTTGTCACGCTAACAAAATTTTGACATTGATATAATCACCAAGTTTAGTATCACAATACTCAATACCAAAATGATACTTGAAACTGAAACAATATTAGACTGATACTCGATAGAGATCAGAAACACAATATAACCTAAAGCTAACCAAGTAGTTTTTGTGCCTAAACCTAACCAAACTGCCACCATTTTACAGCGTAAACTACATGTTTCATGTGAGTTATGTCATTGCGTGAGTGATGTAATTTGCGTCACATGACATATGTAACATGGTTATTTTAACCTAAACCATTGTCTTTTCCGAACCCTAACCAAGTAGTTTTTGTGCCTTAACCTAACCAAACTGCAACAATTTTACAGTGCAAAACTACATGTGTAATGTGAGTTATGTCATCACACAAGTGATGTTTTCATCATCGTAACCTCAACCACCATCTTTGCCTAACTCTAACCAAGAAGTTTATGTGCCTAAACCATAGACTGTATAAAACATGGACGTAGCACCCGTGACGTCACCCATTGGTTTCGGGGAGTCGGTTTTGAGATCAAATCATGGGCATTTGAACTGTGCCGTCTTGGATTTTAGTGGGAGTGTACTTTCCATATTTGGCGGAGAGGCGGTTACTCTACAAGTCAGTCTGGGTCAGCCGGCCGAGAACACGCTCACTTAGCTCAGAGCAACGGTGCTAGCCTAAGGCTAATCAGCTAATCAGCTAATCAGCTAGGCTAATAAGCTAAGCGGCAGCTACACGACAGTCCCCGAGTCCGACCCGACTAGCTCGACCCCGTGCGACCGCGACACACAGCATATTATTTAACTGTGAAACAATCATTATTTCATATTAATAAAATATATTAAAACGTTAAAAAACATTATTATTATTGTCATTATTATTAATGATAACGATAAAAATAATGATAATAATAATAATAATAATAATAATATATTAAAATGTTTAATATTTACTGGCTTTCACCGCTGCCTCCATCCACTATCCACTTACAGTTACAGCAGCATGCAAACAACAGCAGCCGCTTACTGATGGAGCTGCTCTGTGCATGCAATGTCGGACTTTTTAAACAGAAAAATAAACGCAATAAACAGCACGAAACACACCGCAACAGCGTTCCTAACAGTAGCTGCTCCGGTCCTCTATCTGTATCAGCAGCGACCATAAATCAGCAATTAAGTTAAGTCATAAGCCAGCGGCAAAATATGATAATACATGCTGATTAGTGCAAACATCCACGTAAAATAGTGAGAAATTTACTTACCGAAAAACTGCAACACAGACTCCGATGGTCGGTTAGTACAGTCTACACTACAACAAGCCATACTGTCACAAAATCTATCCGAACATTGGCAAACAAACACGGACACTGCAGCCCCTGTCAACCGCTGGAGGTAGCCGAAGGCCACTGGAGGTAGCCGTCTAGCTCAGCCGATGCTTTAGCAAAGACTGCCAGTGTCCCTCTATGGAGCTGTCACTCAACATAACCACGTCCTAATTTATGCAAGAATTTTAAGCCTAAACAAGACTAAAACGGTTGTGGTACAAAAAAATTCACCCCCCTCACAGTGTTCACAGAGATGGAAACTATCAATAGAGACCAAAAACAAAAAATGTACCAGGCTGTAAATATGTTTTTTTAGGCTGTAAAGTTGGCTATTTTAACATGGGGGTCTATGGAGAATTGCTCACTTCTGGAGCCAGCCCCCAGCGGCAGACGAGGAACTGCAGCTTTTTGAACGCGGAAGTGATCCTCACTGCTGAAACCTACAACTCCCCCCTTGGCCTAAACCGAACTAAACTGTGACCATTTTCCAAAGTACACCAGATGCTGCCACAACTCTCCACCAGTTGATATATATAATTTTGAGAGTAATTGACAATTGAGCTATTCTGGCGTTTAGCTATGAGGATGTGTTGGTATTATCCCAGCCCCAGGATTTAGCAGTGGTGCAGGTTTCTGTTAGATGTGGCACAACAGTCTCTGATTTCCTGTTGCTCGGCCAGCCCTAGTCCTATTCCATCTGTTTCATTAACCAGAAGCAGCCTTAAATCCAGGCTGGGTTAGCATGGCTCTTATGCCTGCTCTAATCCTCTCCTCCTGGGGCGGCCACACAGTATTGGTCTGGGTGGGTGGTCAAAAGATGCTGTGTCCAAGGTCTGCTGCTCTTTAATCCAAACCCAACGCTTCCTTTTCCAATGCCTCTGAGTATATTTCTGCCAAAGGTAATACCTGTTTCAGCAATAAAGCTGAAAAAAATCTCAGATTAAAACAAAAATGTAGCCATGCTGCAGTTAAATGTGTTTGCTGACTTGCAGCAGAAGAGACTGTCTCAACCATACCTTATTTAGAGAAAATATATTAACATTTCAGGAGTGCATTAAGAAGAGAGACATATGGAGAGAGAGTGATATGGTGGTAGGAACGCAGTCGGGAAGCAAATTAGACATAAGCTGACATTTATGCAGTGCAGTAAACACCTGGTTAGGAGAGAGAGCTGCATTTTCAAGCCTGGAGTATAGGACAGGGTGGAGATGTTGCACTGCTATGAAAGGAAACATTTTTATTTAAGGCTTCAACTCAGGATGTATACTTGGCATATCTCAGACAGCACACTGAGAAATGTCATGTGCCAGAGGCAGTGCAAACTTTTACTGACTCAGAAAATTTCTCCAAGCAGCAAAATCTGTCATTCTTGACCCATTATGTCCAGAGAGACCCAGCTCTGTGTCCTTACCTTCCTCCTGGGCCCCCCCTGCTAGCGGGAACACAGGGGTCACTGTGCTGCAACAGTCACGCAGATCAATGTGGCACAGTGCAGTCAACGCCTTGGGTCATTGTCATTGTGAGTAACATCATTCAGAGGTGGATTTATTGCTAATGTTTTGTGGACTGTTTCTTGTTTCCTAGAAATATCCTCTTTGCTCGGAGGGATACAGGCCTGGGAGCTAGATACTGGTTGCCTCTTTGGCTGCCATAAACGTCAGAGCAAGTTAACATTATTCAATAATATACATATAGAATCTATAAAAATAGAATCAGATCATTGAATAATTAAAAATTTTATTTTAAATGCATCGCTCTCACCTACTGTATTTCTGCCAACTTCTTGACAGCAGTTGTCCCAATGTAGCTTAGCAACTGTAGACTAGACACTGCAGAAACCGGACATTGCAGCCCTGACAAGCTTGGGACTTCTCACATGCTGAAGTTGTGTGCATGAGACTGTAGAGTGATACTCCATACATAGAATTTACAATTATAGATTACATTTTGCTAAAATGTCACATTCAAGATCAGCACTTGTCCTGCACTGTGAAAAGTGTATTTCAGTAGTGGTTAAAATAATGTAATGTTTTGGACGGGTCCCTGTCAGTGTTATAGTTTAGTGATGGTGGTTTATTTTGGAGTATAACAACTTGAAATTACATCCCGCACCATTAACCTGCTGTTCTTATTTCTGTAAAACCACATCAGTCAGGTTTCTCTCAACTTTGCAGCGTCTTTGCCACATTTTTCCACCTGCAGTTGCTGAGCTGCCATTTTCTCCAGGTGAATCAGAGAAAAGGTTCAACCTAACGCAAGATAACATGTTATTTTGTCATCATTATTTGATGACAAAATATAATTTTGTTGGAAATAAAATGGCTGACCTGAATTGGTTAACTTCTGTCGTTTAAGTTTTTGTAAACTCATTGACCGAGAACAGATTTTGTTAAGTCAGGCTAACGTGAAGTCATGCTAACATTAGCATTTATATTCATAATATTTAACAAACTGAAATAACACACTATAAAAATACTTTTCCTGAAAGGGTACTATTAGGTTGTTAAGAACCAGCATTTTACTTTTGGGTAATGAGGAAATAAAGGAGTTGGGAAAACTGGAAACCTTTAAACTGACCTGCCTCAAATTTGATTCGCATTGATACGAACTGTTGATTTAAATTGAAATATTAAGCACATCTTACTTAAAGCAATTGTGTTCATAGAAGGTTTTATCTTGATCTGAAAAAAATCAGTTCATTTGTGTGTTACCAACTGAGGTAATTTTTAAAAGTTGGTCCAACAATTCTTTTTCTTTTCAGTTTATTTTTTCAGTGTGGTTTTAAGGTGACCAAGCAGAGACGTGTTCATTCAGGAGCAGTGATGAAGTGGTGAATTGACCAATATCCCAAACTATAAGAGTGCACTCAGTTGAATGCAGATTTCCACCAGGCAAACTGAAAAGAATACTTGGATGTAACCCCTCTGTTATCACAGACCTTTTGATTAAAAATTGTAATTTAATTGCAGATTTTTTCCCAGTAAGTGTAACAGATTACAGTTGTATTTATTTTGTAATTGTAGGGCTGGAGATACAATTGCTTTTAACTACACATCCCTATGCCTCATGGCTGCCTTGTGTATCCTGCGTCCATTTAGAGCGATGGTTGTGCACACACAAATGATGATGGTTGTTCACACACAAATGAACATTACGCACGTGCGAACGCAAACGTGTGGTGAAACGCTACATAAGTAGTTACTCTCCATCACTTACAGTATCCTATTTGTGCAGAATTGTGTCATAATTAGCACATAAATTCTTGAGTTATGGCCAAAAACATGTCTTATGAGGTCACAGTGACCTCTGATCTCTGACCACCAAAATCTATTCAGTTTATCCTCGAGTCCAAGTGGATGCTTGTGCTGAGTTTGAAGATATTCCTTAAAGGCGTTCTTGACATATTGCGTGCACAAAAATGGGATGACCCAAAAACATAATCCCTCTGGCCGCAGCTGTAACCGGTGAGGAGTAATAAAAAAAACAAAAACAAAAAAACAAAAAGGGTTTTCAAAGTTTTTCAAAAACTGAGAACAACAGAGGTCCTTCTGCATCGTCGCTAAAAAAAAAGGGCAGAGAAATGTCTTATAATGGCATATCAGTTCCTTCTCAGGGCAGACAATATGTGAAATATATGTGTCTGGGTGGCAAACTGCTGCCCCACCTCTACTGAACCTCTTGGCTTTGGGGCTAGAAGAGTACACACTAAAATGAGATGTGGAGCCCTGTTATTTGATGGCAGGATAGTGTAAATCTGGTCATCCCTCAGCAATGTACAAAAACTAGACTGACAGTGGGCCCGCAGAGCCATTTGCCCAGTCCTGGTAAGTTGCAGCTGTGAAATGAAATCTGTAAAGCGGCTGTGTGCCTCAAGCAGTCAAGGTTTTTTTTTTTTTTTTTTTTATAGAACACCAGTGCCTTTGTCACAGAAGTTTGGGTGTAATTGATGTGATGCACTTCATAGCTTATGTGTAGGAGGCAACTGTGTGCATGTGTTACACAAAGAGAAAAAGCGGCCAGTTGGGGAAGTATATCAGTGTGTGGGCCATAATTTGACAGAGGATAATGCCCTGCACATGAATCAATTAGATGAAGGCTTCCATTGCAATTTTCTTGGCTCACACCAACAGCACAGGCTCTGAGTGGAGCAATTAAAAGAGCAGTTCTCACACATGTTGATTGACATGTTCAACGTTCAGAATCCAAGTTTAATAATTTCTCAAGATAAACATTATCAATTAATATTCATATACAGAGGTGAAGGTGAAAATGCCATAGCTACAATCTTCAGTGAGTGACAGCCAGCATGTGCATTTGTGTTTATGCATATATGTTTGCTTGAATGCCCATGTGTGCAGTTTTATTAGAATTTATTGGGCATTTACGGAGTGTACCGTGTGTGTGTGTGTGTGTGTGTGTGTATTACTCATGTTGTGGGGACATAAATCATATCATAAAATTTTAAGGTTAGGGTAGTCGTAGTTATGGGCAAATCACAAATCTGATTACTTTAAACTTGACTTCACAAAATCAAAAAAGACTCAATTTGAACTTACACACGGCTTCACTTGGACCTGAGCCTTTTGAATTTAAATTCCTGATACCTTCCTCCAAGCCCAAAGATTTAAAAAGTCTGTTATTTTAAAAGCGTTAATTCTTTTTTTTTTTTTTAAACTAATCTGACAACATCAAAGAACATCGACAGACCAAATGTTACATAACTGAATGCCATTTGGAACAAATGATGCCAAAGTTAATTGCCTTTGTGCACAAAAATGATGTGGTGGTCAAGAAATTATAGACAGAGATGCAGCAACTTCCAACTTCATTTGACATTTGAAGTTGCTCAAACAACAGTCAGTCGAGGCTCTGTTTTGAAATGGCATTACATTTAGTGAAGAGCGCTTTATGACCTCATTTAGAACTTGAAACTCAAAGTTTAGGACTTAGGACTTTACTTGGGACTTGTCAGTCTTCACCTGGGACTTGAGTTGGGACTTGCCTGTTTTGACTTGGGACTTGAGTGCCAAGACTGGAGACCCACACAATAGAGGTCATGTAGGGTTGGGTACCGTTCACATTTGATGTGATACAGTACCGATACTGGTCCCTCAATATCGGTACTGGTACCCAATGTTACCTTTTTTCAGTACTCTACTCATTTAATATGAAAAATGAAATTTCTTTTGTGAAAAAATAAGTCTAAGCTTCTCTATTTGAATGTCATTTTTTATTTCAATCATTTTGTTATTTATAAAGAGCATTTTACACACTACACGAAACCTCTCCAGTCTCAAATCCATCTCTACCATCCCCAGCCTTTTAGGCTGTCACCAGGGCAACACTTTTGCTTGTGTCATGGAGGAAGCACACGTCATCGATGTCCTTCCTGTTATGCTGTTGTCATTATCAGCACTGCTGTGCCTGCATACTGTAATATTTCCCTGTTAATAGTCTACGATTCACAAATATTGGTTTCATACTAAGGTTTCAAACATACTAATAAATCTCACACACTGTTGTGGCGTACTAAATAGCGTGTTGGTGAGGGGTTTGAGGCGGAGTGTTGGCTAATACTAGTAAAAAATGCTAAGCCAACCAAACCAGTGAAAACAGCCCAGTTCTGTCCAACAACAAGTTAATTATTCACCTGAAGCTGCTGATGCCTCACTTAAACGCTGGCTGCAAGCGTGCTAACGTTAGCCCCTGCTGCTCTTTAGCTTTTAGTTATACTGCAACGGGCGGCACTGTGGTACAGTGGTTAGCACTGTTGTCTCACAGAAAGAAAGTTCTGAGTTTGAATCCCCAAGCTGGCTTTGGGGGCTGGGCAATTTGTGGCTGGGGGAAGGACCTTTCTGAGCAGAGTTTGCATATTCTCCGCATGTCTGCATGGGTTCTCACCGGGCACTCCAGCCTCCACCCATACTCCAAAGACATGCAGCATAATGGGTTAATTGATAACTCTAAGTTGCCCAAGCTCACTCTAACACTGCGCTCTCTCTCTTTTTTTTTTTGTGATACTGTCTCACCCAAATGCACTTCCAGGTGTCAAAATTTGGTACCGATCAATTGAACATGAATTGATACTCAGTAGTACCGACAAAATTCAATTGGTACCATTAAAAGTACAGAGTCTGGTACCCAACCCTAGTCATATGTTATATTGGTACTGTGATATCTATATGTTAGCAATAGCTTTGCAAGCCTCCCAAACATCCTTGGCATTCTGTATACAGGAAATGTTTTTTGCCCTTTAGTATGTCCTTTACTCTATAGAAAGAATGTAAGCAGTGATCTATTTTACTCCCTTTGGTACAGTAAGCAAAGTTGGCTGGAATTTTATCAAGGTACAGATCATGTTAGTGAAGAAACAGCACTTACTGCAGGGCAATATTCTATTAACAGCTAAGTAAAAAAAGCAATTTATGTTATAGCCGACACTTAACTGCCACTTGCCAGTATGGCCTGAATGAAGAATATAACTCAGTGGTCATTGTGTAATTTTTTTTTAGCAGACTCACTGTTTAATGAACAGCTCCTCAACTGATGTACTTCGATCATCAAGAGCCTATTTTCAAGGTTGTGGATATTGTACAAGTCCTCCCTTTCCCTATATTCTGATTTAAGAGATACTGATTGTAACTGTTTGATAATATAGTGGCTATGCTTAGACTGCATATTAACATTTTTATATACAAAGAAATTTGATGGATTGACTAGAAGGGAACTCCCACAAAAGACCTTGTGAGTTTGGTCATTTTAACCCAAACCATGATCTTTCCCTAACCCTAACCAGCTAATTTTTGCCCCTAAACCTAAGCAGATCTTAACCACAGCAATGTTACATTGAAAACATAATTACAATGTTGTACAAATGACTAAACAACATGTAAAAAATCTTGCAAGGGTGTTGCAAAATATAGGGCTCCCTTCTAAACATGACTTGTTGAACTGGTGTCCACCGTCTTCCTTGTTCCAGTGCTGGATGCTCACTGGTTTATGTGGCTGATTGCCTTGATTGGTACAACCTAAAGTGGATCACCTGTATGCTTGTTATTTAAGAGCCATCTACAGTGATCGAGGCCGGACAGTCAAAAGCATTCTGCATTTCTGCATTCCTCTGTAAGTAAAGGGACTTCTTGTCATTGGGTGCAGCCCTCCTCTGTTATCCCATGTGCCAAGATCCCCAGAAAACCTCAAATCCCTTTGTAAATGAGTGTCACTGATCAATAAACCTGTCTATCTGTGATCCTCTTAAACATCTATCTTAATAGGGAGTTGTAATCTCTCTGGGGACTAGCATCAGTGAAACATTGTGCTTACTCTGTCAAATGCGGGTCATCAGGGTCTTGAAAAGTCTTCAGGGTCAGGACATGGCATGACCATCACTTGAACGTCTCTGGACATTTCAGTCACATCAACAACGTGTTTTAACAATTATGAGCGGGCACTTTCAGGTGGTAATCCTGGGAAAATGTACTGTGTACACACATATTGTCCAGCATTATGGTACTAGATGGACAGTTTCTCAAATGGTCCAATCACTGTCATAGTCTTTCCAGGGAAATAAATTGCTTGCTACATGTCTTTTAAGAAAATCCTCATAATAGATTATATAAACACACCAATATGAGTGAGGCATTGCATTAGTTCAGGCAGAATGCTCAAATCAGGCTTGCATCAGCTGATGGGCACCAGCTACTAATAACATCCACTCATACAGGAGTACTGGCCCTCTATAAGCTGACACCTCTCAACATAACTCTGCTTATACATTCATGCAGTCCTTTGTCACCAGAAAAAGCATAGGTCTGTGCAGGCAACTTGTTGACGCATATTTACGTTTACTGTTAGGTGGTGACTGCTAGTGGCAATATGACAGGAGAAGTATAAAGAGTGATGAAATTCATGTAAGGAGATGGATGGGTGGATGGACGGGTCAAACACAAGACTTTCACCAAGGACACAGAGGTTCATGTCCCTTGTGAAATCAAAAGTCCAAGCTGGCTTAATTAAAGTTTTAATTTACTCACTACGTTCCCTGTCAAACCAACGGCCGTCAGTCTCAGAGGCTGACAGCCCTAGCATGACGGGCAAAACTGTGGTTTTGTTTTTACTGGAGCTGATGATGGAACTAGCTAAGGAGTGAACGATCTCTCTTCTTCCTCATCTCTTATGAGAGTTGCATATGTGCAGTACCGATCCACACATTCACCCATCATGTGAGAGTCAAGAGCGCAGCATCTAGCTGAGTCTGACCAAAATGGAGATCCCGGCTGGACCAGAGTTGAACACAGCATCCAAGACAGATGGTGGCCAGTTTGACAGGGAATACAGTACCGATTTTGTTTTTCTTGCTGGCTTTCGCTCCCAGCACCCTGGGGCTGAGTCAGCTAATTAGGCTGCTAGCTCTACAGCTAGCCAAGCTAACTAGCTAATGCCAGCTATAGCAGCAGACAGCCTACTTTAGCAACAAGCAATCCATACACCAACTTTATGAACTAAATCACTTCAGTACTGTACTCGTTGTTGTCAGGCTGGCCTTATAACGTGTAATAACATATTTATGAAAATATGTCCACTTTACTTGAGGACAAGAACAACATATAAATATATAAATATTCATGACACACTTAAATTGGTCTCATGATGGCCAGTGTCAAATATGACAGCATACAATGTAAATAATGTAAAATGTAAAGCTAAATAGTTTGATACTGTCAAGTTGTCATAACAAAAGCATTTTTGTCTTGATTAATGTCAAGTTGTCATGACAAAAACATCTCAAACAATGTCAACTTTTGATTAAAAATTACAAAATTGACTAAATCACAGTCACAGGTGTCATGACATGGTTATGACAGTCATGGGGTTATGAAGGGGTCATGCACACTCCTTCAGATAAGGTGTTACCTCAAAATCTTAATGCACAGTTTTGTCTGTTTGTGAAGAGGGCATCACCACGTCAGTATCAGTACACCAAATTCCTTTGGACCAGTTTTGGCAGGTACACAACTCCATCATCCACCCAGTCACCACTAGTACTGCAGCTTGTTGTCTACCTGTTCAAAACCCTAAACCGAGACTTGAACCTGAAACTTTTGTTGGTCTGTTGTAGACAAAAGCATTACCAGTCTCTCTCCAGCAGCCATCGAGGAAAATCAATACAGAGGATTCTTTGAGACAACTTCTACATTGTAACAGAACACACTGACACAGCTGAAGAGCAGGTCCTCACAGAGAGACTTATAGAGAGGCTGGTGTCGGCTCCGTTTAATGCCTACCCATTCGTATCCACCAGGTACGGGGAGGTTGGCAGGTAGCTCACCATTAGTATCAACATTTACAGTGATTAAAGGGTGTAATTCCTCATTAGGGTTCGGCTCGTGACAGACAGTCTAATTGGCAGTGTTTCTTGAACAGGACCCTGTAAATGACTGTTCGTATCAATTACATGCGAGTGGACATGACTTCAAAGAGCTGCCAAGCGAGCAGGAAAAACGAGGAGTCGGCATTTCTTCCAGGGCAGGCCCGTGGTGTAATTGGGGATGCGAGAATGAGGCAGCGGTCGTGCTTTACATCTCCACATTTGCCTGTTTTGGTTGAAATTTTGTTGCATAGTCTATTTATCCTTTGTGTTCTTAAAAGCTGCAATACTAGAAGAAAAAAAAAAGAATTTCTTAAACCCTAAAAGGCCCTCTTCTCTGTTTGTCTCATGAGGAAGGATTACTATATTAACTGAATGAAAGACCCGGTTCAGCTCTTTGTTCCCATTAAGTACACGTCCATTTAGTATAGTCTATTATCCAGATTTGAGGGGTGAAAACTTAGTGGTCCTGCTTCATGAGACAGGCCCCAGGTCCAAACTGTAAATAGAAAAAGCAATTCATTTGATAAAGATGAATTATTTATTCCTAATTATGTTTTAAAATATTGGATATGACAGCGGTCCTAATGGAAATGTGCTTTAATATTTCAATTTCATGGAAGCTCACTTCCTAAATTGCCTGAATTGAATCTGAACCTTGCTCAGGGGTTACGTAGTGGCTCTTTGTCACCTCATAGTATGGAGCTACTTTGTATTTTTTCCTAAATTATGAGTAAAAGATGAGGCTGGTGTATTTTTCTAACTGATCAACTATGGCTGAACTATGGCTGAGGATTTTCTGTGTAGCCAAAGCTTGAAATAGCTAATTTCTCTGTGCCATAGGGCCCTGCTCTTATTTAAAGCGCTGAAAGGTGGTCTAACATAATGTTTTGTCTTTATATGAGTTGTGTTGACATTAAGAAAAATGTCAGCCATATGTTTTAAGAAAAACAGATGGAGACTGAAAACAAGAAGACTCACTCATCCTGTCTTTTGATATTACAACCCAAATTCCAAAAGAGTGGGGACATGGTGTAAAACATAACAACAGAATGCAATGATTTGCAACTTCAAACTTTAAATATATGCATGTATATACTGTATAGATATAGTTATAATATATAATATATTGCCATATATTGACAACATCCAGAAACGCTGCAGACTTCTCTGAGCTCGAGCTCATCTGAGATGGACTGACACTGGACTGTTCAGACATCATGGACGTTGTGTCCTCCAGGCTAAAAAGAAAAAGGACTGTCCAGATTGTTACCAGCGCTAACTTCAAAAGCCAGCTTCTGTGATGGTATGGGGGATGCGTTAGTGCCCATGGCATCATGGGTAACTGTCACATCTGAGACCTCCCTGCTTATTTCACTAGACAATGCCAAGACACATCCCTCACCTGTTACAGTAGCGTGGCTTGGTAGCAAAAGAGTTCAGGTAGTAGACTGACCTGCCTGCAGTCCTGCCTGTCTCCCATTGAAAATGTGTGATGCATAATAATAATAATAATAATAATAATGATAATAATAATAATAATAATAATAATAATAATAATAGTACAAAATACATCAACAGAGATTGCGGACTGCTGAGCACCTGAAGTCTTATATCTGAGAAAAAAAAGTTAATCGTTTTGAAGATTAAGTATCTTGTATTTGTACTTTATTC
>JAJHUR010139718.1:73845-85497 GCA_027495735.1 Lutjanus campechanus
TATTTATAGCCGTCGCCATGGTGAAAGCGACACATTCATTTATATTTCAGATATTGCAACAATTTGAATTAAAGTGAAATAAAGTTACACAAGAACAGCCACATAAATACTGACACATGCATATGATCAGAACCAGATACAGTAGGCTCTCCCACTAATTGAATATGGTTTAAATCATGGGTCTTCAACAGGGGGTCTGTGACCTCTAAGGAGTTACTGCAGGGGGGGCCGCCAAATTATTTGAGATCATTTGAAAGACTTTTTTTCAACAATTACAATGTGGTAAACAAACAAACAAAAAAGCATTTACACAACACTGACAAAGGCCTACCCATGAACCCTTGTGCAAGCTAACCCACTAAATGACTGTGTGGCACCTATCTGTAACTAGTTAGCTACATGTTATTGAAACGTTTTGGCCAGTTAGCTGTATTATGATCCCAAGTGGACAGACACTCGTGTGAGCCACGTCCCATTGACATACACTCCAACTCCAACTCCACTCCAAAAACGATAGTAAAATGTGAAGAGGGTAAGGCTAACACACCTTAGCCATACATCTGCTCACTTAGCAGCTATGGGTAAGTACAATTGAAAGAAGAGCTAAAAATATTCAATGCAATGTAGTTGGGGTCCCTGCTCTATCTCTCTCAGCTAAACGGTCCATGGCCTGAAAAAGACCCCTGGTTAAAATGATCAGTATTTTACACTCACATTTCTGCAGCCATGTTGGGTCTGTTTTAGACCCACTTCTCAACATCTGCAGATAATACATGTTACCCTTGTAACATGTTACCAACAATCCCAATAAAAAGTCTTACAGCAGCTGTTCCTTCTTGACTCAGAGTTTCTCCTTCAGGCTGAAATCAATCAGTCAGTTCCTGCAACAAAAAAAAAAATGCTGTGCACAATGCTGTGCAAAAGACTGAATTTGCCGCTCCACCATGATTTGAGTTTGATAAAGCTTCATCGGTGTTGCTCCCTTTGATTCTTATTAGGGTTACTGCTGTGGTTCTGTGCTTAAGCAACAGTTCTATCAAACTCTACAAGATTTAAAGTTAGTGAACAGAAACATCCACAGATGACGGCCAAGGAAAAGATTAGAATCACTAATTGGAGAGGTTGCAGCGCCTCTGCCAACTTCAGTGGAAAAAAAGAGCGGAAAAGGTCAAGTTGGGCTGCCAATAGAACTTGTCATCCATTGAATATATAATTGAAAGTTTGAATCATCCCGCTCAGTCAAATTTACGTGCCTTGGAATGACCCAGTTTATTCAGATTGAGGTCTTTACACGAGAACATCTTTTCATCAGGCTTTGGTTCACATTCTTGTAGGAATTACGGGCTTTGTGTAGAGGCAGCTGCCCTCTGTGGGGAGACAGAAAATATTTTTGCCTTTTTTTCACCTGCTGAAGTCAGCAAACACTTCAGAGGCTATAAGTTGTTCAAATTACAGTTCCAAAGATCTCCAAAAACAGATCACTCATTTTATTCCTATTCAAACATCCCTACTCTGGCTCCCTGCACGTTGTAGGATTTTGATTCATTATAGCTGAAGCACACATTGGACTGATCCAAATTATGTTATTGAGCTGCTGCCCCCCACCCCTCCCCACTCTTAGTAGCCTGCATACTCTTTTTCAAATGAGAATCTCTTGGCTTTCCCACAGTCCTTAACAAATATCGATGTAATAAACTTAAGAATAATCTAGGCGGATAAATAAAGGAACAACTAGGCCAAGAAGATAAGACTTGCAAAGTGCAGCAACAAAAGGTTTTAAGAAGCAAGGAGAACAATTTGAATGTCAGTTTTCTAAAATCTAGTTGGACCATTTATGAGATGCCTGACTTTCTTTGGCCAGGCAGTTATTGAGTGCAGATGGTGGCATTAGTTGTGAAGTGAATATTAATGTGTGGGGGTGTGAACTACGCACTAGTTATTGTGTTTTTAAACCAGCTCCATTCCAACCAACCCTGCCTCCTCTCTACTTTAATACCAGAACACGCCCCGGTAGTTGGATTAAGTAGCAAAACATGGCTGCCTTTAGCAGGGTAAAGTGTGAAACCCGGAGTAAAACAAATTATCTGCTTAAATGAAAGACAGTTGGACTCAACAGTGATCTTATAACTTACCAAAGACACAGTCCATGGACAATGACATTTGGCCAGGTTTCCTGACATTTATATGTACCTGATTTAGATGCTTGGCAAGTACACAAAGCAAAGATGCTTGGTTGTAACATTATTTCATAGCGGGACTTGTTGGTCAAATTAAAGAGACGAGGACAGCAAAGGATATTCTGTTCTGATGTGGACAGGTCTGTACACATATTCTTATTTTATTGCCAAGCTAAAATGACATCTTGCCCTGTTGTTGGTGCCAGAATTGAAGTAGTCAGGGCTCAAAATTGACTTTTTACTGCATACCAGCTGCCACTGCCAGTCAAAAAAGATATACTTAAACGTGATAAGACAAAAGCTGGGAGATGTGTGCAAGCCGAATTTGATTTATTAAAAACATTGCAAACATGGACATGTCCAGGATGTTTGACCCACCAGAGGACGATGACAGGATGGTATTTTTTACTTCTGTGTCGTGTTGTTGGAACTGAAGTGAGCTGAAGTGAACTGCTGGACTGATTTGGACTGAGAGAGTTGCTGAGGGTACTTCATAACTTAACCGTTAGGGAAGGTGAGGGGAGGAACAGGTGGAATCATCGTGTGTTGGTTTTTGTGGAGCTTCTGACGTGTCGGGGGACCGTGGCTCCGGCAGGTTACTCAGCCATATTTCAGGTCCGTTCAAAAAATCCTGAACACAGAAATCGAGTTTACTCATTTAGAGTTTAACGGTCTAGCTCCACAATTCAGAACTACATAGTTCTCAGTCTTTTCACATGACTTCAGCAACTATTTTCTTAAATCCCTAATGTGTTTAGAAGAAAAACTGAATTCACAGACTTTAACAGCATAATTAAGACATGAATAGAGTATATCTGCAAAACATTCAATATAATATCTGCTCCTGTAAAATGAACATAATTATGGCTAAATTTATGGAGAGATGGTGGCTGACTTTTTCAATACTGAAGGAAAACCACAATGTTTTCCTACCTAGCCAACCATTTAATAGCCTAAACAGAACAACACATGGGATGCAGGGCATGAACACTGGTCTCTAGTGTCAAACTCTACCCCTTCAGAGCGGTAGGCTATAACAACTAATTTTAGGCAGGAATTTACATTTCCTCCCAAACATACTTGGCAAGAGAGCGGATTTTTCCAGCACATACAGCTTTTTGAAGATGATCTCATGCAGCTGCCTCAGTGTGTGTGCTGTCACCTGCCTGTCATCCTTGAGGGAGCCAGCGGCTGGCACTTCCACCAGTGTGGGCATGATGGCTCACAGTTGCTATGACATTGAGACAATATCTGTATGTGCGCTCCTGCGAGTGTGTGAGCATTTGTGCGTGTGTAAATCCTCCCTCACACTGCCTTTGGCAATTTTTTGTTTGTGC
This sequence comes from Lutjanus campechanus, assembly GCA_027495735.1. Lineage (NCBI taxonomy): Eukaryota > Metazoa > Chordata > Actinopteri > Lutjaniformes > Lutjanidae > Lutjanus > Lutjanus campechanus. The sequence continues at coordinate 77,360 of JAJHUR010139718.1, forward strand.
CTTCAAAACATTCAAGTCAGCCCCTTTACATTTTACATGTGGGGAAAAAAATCAAAATGAATATCAATTATTTACATGCCCACATACAGAGAATGTAGGCTACAATATATGCAAACTCTCTGCGTCTAATGTGTTACTCCAGCTCCTGTCCTCTGCGTATGCGCGCTTTCATTTCGAATCTGTGACAAGCAGCAATGTGGCACCTGCAGATGACATTTTTCAAGCATATTTCCAGGAGAATGGGTGTTGGATGCCAGCGGCACTTTTCTCCACTGACCTCCTACATTACTGCAGAATTCAACACCTTCTGGCCACATTACTATGCACAGCAACTGATTGGCAGGAAGCCAAGGCACATCAAAAATGTGTTAGTCTTAGCAAATTGCCTGAAGTGAGGCTGCGTGAAAATAATCAAGACATCTCCTCTCCTACCTTCCTCTGCCGTCTCCTCGGTATCGTGCCTAATCCTCAGCTCCTTCTGCTCCTATAGGCTCTCCATCAGCCTCTCCCCACTGCAAACTTGTCGTTGGCATGTGGGTGTTTTGGTTTCGTCAAACTGTGGGTGTGAATTTCAGTGGGTAAAACTGTGTCCACTAAGTCTAAAATGGGCACTATTATGTGTCTGTTGCTGTGAGCTAGCAAGAGTAAACTTTGTTTCATATATATGCAATATACTGTACATGATGTCATTTCACACTCAGTTTGAAAGCAAATAAGCCACACTTCCCACCAGTATCACGATCAAAGGTGTGTGGGCAATGGAGTGTCTCTTTTGTATGTGGGGAACTTGTTAACTTGTTGTACTTGAATTGTATAATTCATCTGAATTGGTCAGAAAGGTGGAATCAGTAGGATTTGTGTGAGCTGTAAATGCACCAGAAAGGTAGCTGATTGTTGAATCTCATTCCCAGGACTTCAAATACCAATGTTTTGGACTGGCAAAGCATCCCGAGCACAGCAAAACAATGAGAAAATCAAGAAATGCAGCAGAGGGTGGTGTCTCTGCAGAAACAGATACCACCGTACACTTTGAGTGGGTCATAAGTGATGAAAAAAAAATGGTGAAGCACCTACTGCAATGCCACCGCAGCTGCAACCAGCAAAAATCGGGAAATTATTTGAATAAAGTTTTTTGTATGTGTAGCCAGATGAACAAGGGGTACAGAGTGTCCAGGTGTGTGTATCTTTGCACACAGGCCACACCCTGGAGTGCGAGTGAGTTCATTATTTTATATTGAGAAAATTCATTTTGCAGGTTACGTAAAAATGTTTATAAAAATATATTTTGTTCATGAATACACTGTAAGATAATGTTTTGAGCTTAACAAATGTATTTATTTGTTTTGTTTTTTGAGTATGTGCATTTTTTTATTTAGAAGAGCTACTACTATTGTCTAGTATTGTCTGGTGTTGTCTAGTACTGTCTAGTACTGTCTAGTGTTACCCAGTTGTCTACTAGACTCTAATCAAGTCTAGTATACACTGTAAAACTAAAGGTAATTGGAGTTGTTAACAGGAGGCCTTGAGCTTGAGTCTTTCTACTGTAAATGTTCCTATATTGTGGTACTACTTACATCACTGTTTACCTCTATAACTGTACTCAGTTTGAAGCTAAAAGTTGATATTAAGTGAAAAAAAAGTGCAGGGAAAGCAGAGGAAAAGGGAAAATATTTTTCTGTTTTGTTGTCACTGTGATTTATGTAAATCCCTCAAAATAACAGAATTAATGCTGCTTCCTTTTGTTAGATGAAGTCAGGGAATAAAGACCCACTAAATAATTTTATTCTGTGTCTGGTCTCATCATTTTTGGTCTGGCTACATTTAGTATGTATAATAGAGTGCAGTGGTTCCCAAACAGTGGGGGCATGTGGAGCCACTGGTTTAGCAGGGAAGAAATATAGAGTTTAACAAAGTTACATGAATGTCATTTATGTAGGGGAAATAAAAAAAGAAGAGTTTTCCGACGCAATCATGCTGATCGTTATTTCACTGAAATTCAATTGAAATCCTTTGTTTATCAGTTGTTTCCCCAATTATTGTTAATGAATGGTAATAACTTTGGCGTTGGGGGGTGTGAACTGTTTTCGGCTTCTGAAGTAGGAAGTGGGGAATGCCTGGAAAGTTTTGGAACCACTGATATTGTGTACATGTTTATGCTCCCATGCCGACAACAGTCCTGGCTGGAGGCATGTTTTCAAGTTGACTGTCTGTCCCTCTGAACGTCCCATTCTCATTGACATGATATCTCAAGAACACTTAAACTTGAATTTCCTCAAACTTGTACAAATATCCACTTGGTATGAACTGATTGGACATTGGTGGTCAAAGGTCACTGTGACCTTATGTCTGTTCCATTCGCAATATCTCAGGAACGCCTGGCGGGAACTTTTGATTTGATTTGTTTATTTAGTACATGTTAAAAAGTCAACATTACAAATACCATAAAAAATTGACAATCACTGATTTAAGAACTTCTTTTAAAAAGAAAAAAAACAACAAAGGGAAACATGCAAGGAGGTCCTAAAACCCTCAAGGGGCTTGACAAGAGGACTTCCCTAGATAAACATTAAATTGGATATTGTCATATACATAAAGGTATAGAATCACTCGGATGCTCGCACACACAAGCATGCGCGCGCACACACACACACACACACACACACACACACACACACACACCTACACACACACACACAGATCAGGTGGGTATTATTGATACAGCAAGAAATTTTTCACAGATTTTTTAAATGATTCATAAGAACTGCTTTACATCTGGCACAAAGATCCACTTGGAATCTACTGATCAGAATTTGGTCAACTAAACTAACCACTCGAGGCAGTGGTAGTCTGGCAACTCCTGTGTATCACAATCTGTCTGGAAAATTAACCCCAAAAGTCCACAAAACAAAACACAAAACAAAGGGCGACTGGAAGCAAATTCAAAAGTCCATGAGACAACAAAAACACTGAGGGGGAAAAAAACACAAAGAAGATATATGAATAAGGTGTACAGGGGAACACTAGGGAGCACAAAGTAGACAAAGACTAACCAGCAACTGAAAAGGGAACAGATACAAGGATAAATACAACGAGGAGGTGATCAGGAACAGGTGAAAACAATCAGACACACAAAAAACAAACAGGAAGTAAAGACAACAAAGACACACAAGGGAAGACACCAAAATTAAACAGGAAGTGAACTGCAAAAACCCAAAACCATGTCATCATGTTCTGTGAGGTAAAATTACTGTTTTAATCGAAGGAGGCTTGGAAGAGACTGTGGATTGTGGCTTCAGTTCCTGCTGGAAAACTGTCTGATGTCAAAATAAAGCGGTGAAAATGTTCTATATATGGGGTACACTTAAACTGATATTGAATCTTTTAGGTGATAATATTTTAGGTGGCTACAAGACATTTTGCTGCTGCACCGGTCTACAGCGGTCTACAGCAGTACATTGCTTTATTTCCGTGTGTGTTATGAACGTTTATTTACACCCAGATCTTTGTGGACGTCCTAAACTTTGATCATAAATGAATTTTTACTGTTTAAAGCCACACCTTTAGAGACTTTAAAAACCAAAGCAGATCACTAAATGTGCCAATAATTAGTTAATTAATGAAACGCTGAATTTGTCATTGTTAAAAAAAAAAGCTATGTTTAAAACTGTATTTTTAGTTATTTCCATTTGTCTCCTCTTTTTTTTAGTACAGTTTGCATTTTGTGATGACTTTAATTTAAAAACATCTCACTTTAATTTAAAGATGTGAGTAATGTGCAACCTAAAGATTAAAGGAAGTTCAATACCAACCCAGTCACTGCATCGCATCAAATGACAATCTCATTTAAAAGAAGTAATCTGTACTCATCTTCAGTAGCTTACACTTGTCAAAGCAGATCAGAACCCAAAAGCCACGCTAAATATAGCAACATGCCAATATGGTAAGGCGCAGTGTGACAAATTGTCTCCACTTATTTCCTTCGTCTTTCACTCCAGCTGATAAGATAATTGGCTTAAGCTTCTCTCTTTTATCTCTGTTTTAGCGTACCTTCAGTGGCAACACATCAGAACAGCCAAAGAGGGGTTATAGAGCACAAAACTGGCTGCTCTGACCTGTCTGGACATTTCAAAGCTTTGAACTGCCTCTAGGAGAAGCTAGGCACATTAAGCCTTCACGATGAGGGCCAGAAGGACTCTGTGTGGCTTTTATGAGTTACTTTGACGTGGGGTTTTTGGTCAGCGTGGTGCGGAGGCCATCAGAAGTTACTCACAAGTGCAGTGGATTAAATAAAATTTTGACTGCAGCAATAGCTGATGCCCGTGCTCTTGTAATGAAGGAAGGCGGTGGACAATGCAGCTTCAGGATGAAAATGGAGCTCTGTGGCACAAAGGAGTAAGCTGTATCAGGCTTTGGCTACACAGGAAACACTAGATAATAATAGGATGAATTAGAAGAGCTCACTCAGTAGAGTGCAGCTCCCCACCAAGCAACAGATGGTGAAGCACCTTCTGCAATGCTGCCACAACTGCCAGATGCAGCCAGCGGTGATTTGCAAAGTTCCACCAACATTAACATGACCCCCAAAACATTTTCAAGATCTCAAACTGAAGCAGTTGTTGATCACTTGCTGGCCCCTAGTGGCCGCTTAAGAAAAGTGAGCTGTCAGCTGTCAATGGTCACATAAAACAGAGCAGTCAGAGAGTTGCATGTCTCCACCAACCAGTCAAGTTGCTGTTTATATCCATATCTGTCCAGACTCATATAATGTATGAGACTTTGAAGGAATTTATTATTATGTATTTGGTCTATAAGGTATCGAGTGTATTTTTGTCAAAATGGATGTTCTCACTATACATGTAGGATTCCAGAAAATCATTTCCTGTGAGAAACACATCAAGACTATTTTTTTACAGGGGAGGACATAGAGAGCTGAACATTATGACATCACAGTGAAGTTGACCTTTGACCTTTTGGATATAAAATGTCATAACCTCATTATTTTATCTTTTTTTAGATATTTGTGTGTAATTTTGTCATAATTAGTGTATGGAATCTTGAATCATGGCCAACAATGTGTTTAGTGAGGTCACTGTGACCTCTGACCTTTGATCACCAAAATCTAATTAGTTGATCCTTGAGTTAAAGTGAACATTTGTGGCAAGTTTGTATAAATTCCTTCAAGGCGTTCCTGAGATATCACATTCATAAGAATGGAATGACCTGAGGACAGAATGCCTTTGGCCACAGCTGTCGCCGGTGTGGAGGTTTAAAATAGGGTTTTCAAGGTTTTGCAAAAAATGTAAATCATAGAATTCCTTCAGCATACTATCATGAATGTGCACAAAAAAAAATTAGACTGATCGGTCCAGTGGTATTCAAGATTAGCTGGGGACAAGCTGCAGGTCTGTTGATCGTGTGCGCAAACACAAGTGAGTGTATGATCCCCGCCTTGTAGGAAGTGATAATGATTCATCTGGTTTTGTTTTATCATCGGATTTTTTCACAATGTAAGCTTCACAAAATGTGTATGTCTCTCCATGGCCTGTTAATACCTCTATGCTTCAAACTATGACACTATAGGCACTAGGAATTAGCAAACACTCCATTATCTGTATCTGTTCAACCAACTAAATTATCTGTATCCATACTCAAAATAGGCAAAAATAACATAGCATTCTTGCTAACTTGACTGCAGAGCCCTTTATGTGCGTGTGTGTGTGAAACTGAATGCTCACAGCATCACAGTTTGACCTCGCTGCCCCGTGTGACAAGTTGGGAGCGAGAACGTGTTGCTCTCTGTCACATGACTCCTCTCTGCTGCTTTCTGGAGTATCAGCATGGCTGCTGACCATCTGGATACATTTTTTCTTTTTGATTAGCATGAGCAGAAGTGACATTAACTTCACTGATTTTACACATAAAGGTCTCTGGCCATGAGGAGAAACACTACAGTGAAGATGTCTGTACTTAGGAAGTGTGAGAAAATAACTTGATGTCAGCTGGGTCATTACATGACATCATCGGGGTTGAAGACAACATTTTTTTTTTTTTTTAAAAAGGCTTGTTTTACAAACTAGGTGCATGAAGTTGGAAGCACATGGGCGTTTACCAATCAGAGTAAATGTCCATGTCTCGTTGGTTGCATGATGGGAAATGTAGAATCCAGGATTCTCGGAGGTTGCTCCATTCTAGTCACTAAAGGTCAAGGACATCTCGACCTCTGCTGCTTTGATTTTGACAAGAGTTTTTAAAATCTCTCTCTTCTGTGTCTTTCTGCTTTATGCAAATGCAATACTAAATTGCCTGAGCACAATTTTAACAGATTATCTTCCTCATGTGTTTTGGTGTGAGCACCAGGCAGCATACACTTGGTTATTTTGCATTTTAACGCAGACTTTGTTCTGACAACAGTGTGCTGCATATACAATAAATACATGAAACAGAATCAGTATTATGTCACTTCATTTAAATTTGTCAGCAAAAAGAAACCAATATGAAAGAATAAATCTCTGGGAGAACTGATTCATAAAATAGGCATATTTTAAGCAGGCTAGACATAATGTTTTGAGAATCTTTCTTGTTATACACTCTTAGAAGTAAGGATTGCAAAGGGGTTCTTTCTGAAGGGCTGAGGTTCTACCCAGACCCATTTGTCACTGAAGAACCCTGTTGTGAATAAAGGGTTCATTAAGAGTTCTTTGTAAGACTAAATGTTCCATTAAGAAGATTCTCAGTAGACCCCCCCTGGCTAGGTTATAGATAAAAACCCTTGGAATATATAAGGTTCTTGATAGGGCTCCCTGTCTGGGTTCTTGTTAGCACCTGAGAACCATAGAAAGCTTCTTGATAGAACCTCCAGAGAGGGTTCTAGGTGGAACCATAACACCATAGAAGGGTCCTCTGTACAGCCTCTCACAGGGGATTCTCTCTGAAAATTTTCACAGATGGTTCTTGGTATAATTCTTTATGTTGAGTTCTTGGCAGAACTCTTCAAGTGGAACATTTATAAAAGGATGTACCATGAACCAAAAAGGGTTCTCCCATGGGGACAATCCAAAGGAAGCATTATGGTTCTCATTAGCACCTTTATTTCTAACAGTGTAGTGTGTTTCACTCCCTTTGTTGTGAAGTCCTTACATGCAGCTCACTTTAAGTTTATTCCAGGTTTGTTATTCAGTTGCCTTTTGCCTGTTTTATTTCACCTCTTGCACATGCTTACTGTTTGCCCTCTACAAAACACTACCACTGCCCTCCAGGGTTGGGGAGCTAATCAACTTTCTAACTGTAGCTTTAATGGTAGGTATTATAAATATGTATGAAATGATGCTTCACATTCCTAATCAAATCAGTGCGCACAACAGAGAGCAGAGGATGGGCTGATGCATAATCTATTTGCACGCATTTTACTTTTAGACTAAGGCTTCACTTACATCAAATATTCATTGGCTGAATAAGTAGTCTTAAACTGCAACGGATTGTCCTTTGGTAAACACATAGAATAAAGATTAAGGATTACATTATTCAAAAGTTCTATTCTTTCAACTTTTGGATCCCGAGTGATATATGTATCTCTTTTATTACTTTCAAATCCCCTCGTCTGAAACAAGGTCAGAGTATATCAAAAGACAGGGAAACACAGTCAATAGCAACTGTGCAGTGAATCCATTTCTAATGAAAAGCTTTTCATTTGAAAACGTGTGAAACTGGTACAATGTTTAAAACACGTATAAAACACAGATAATGTAACAACGACATCTAAAGTACCTGGATGGCTCTATTTCGAAGAGAACAGAATAATCTAATGGAGTAAAACATGTAAACTGAGTTTAACACACAGGAGTACACACACACACACACACACACACACACACAGACCCCCATCACCATTGTTATTCTGGCAAAAACATCTGCACCTCATGACACACTGGGATGTGATGCGACTGATACAGGATTATTCGCTACATTTGCTGTGAAGCGGCAGGTGTTGCTTTCCTCCCAGTAAGCAGATGATGTTTGCTAATGCTAGCTAATGTTGTGGCAACATTTTTCTAAAGAAGGTCACACCTCGCTTTCAAAGTATGTAGTCTGATTTTCTGTTTAAGAAAACAATGGTTGCTATAAAACTAAGGTACCTTGTA